>JAURVB010004316.1:0-13356 GCA_033002965.1 Piper betle
ACATAACACCTAGCCAACAAGGCCGACAAGATTGTTAAAAATGGCCGGGTCATTACAAAACTATACATAAGTATAATGTTATTCGAGTAGCAATGCATGCAACTAAATGATTAATATATAAATCACTATTAAAATTTGACAATATCAAATATTAAATATTCATGTGATATAATCATTTAAATCCTACTTTATATTTTAAATTTATTATCTAAATCATAATTCACACTTCACTAATGATAGAGTAATTATTAACTTATAAACAAGTATTTAACTTTCCTTTACGTTGATAATTACTTAACCCTGATCTTGATAATTTAGTTTACGGTTATAATTTTTAATCGCTATCATTATCCATAGCAATTTAATTAATTAAGTTGTTCTATTAAATTATTCTAATTCAAAGATATTACTAATACAATTATTTTAAATTATTCAACTCAATAAAGTTTCAAACTTTATTTATTTTCATTATGCTATTTAGGTTCATCGCTTGTGATTTTTATGCGATTTTTGTTTAATAACTCATTTTCTGCCTTACTAACTTGTTATTAAAATAATCACTTTATTTACCTAGTATTAAATTTAGTATGGTAAAGGTGATATTCTTTATTTTATTAATTACTTATAATCCTCTGATTTAATTTAATCTCTTGTAGTACGCCGATTAATTATCAACCATTTATCATTACCATACTTTTTATTACTTGTGGCGATTTCGTACAATAATTAATTAGTTTAGTAGCTTTACCCATAACCTATTAAAATGATTATTTTTAAAGATTTATTACGAGTTAGTATTATTTTTAACTCGAGTCGTATCGAGTCAACCTATATTTACAAAATTATCATCTTTTTCTTCCCCAACGTCGTGCTTCTCCTACCTTCTTTACACCAGAAAACAGGTCCTAGCGCCTTCTTCTTCAACCCAAAAACAGATCACTTCCTTCCCTAACTGCTTCTCTTCCCTAGCAATCCAATTGGAAGCATAAAGCTCGTGCTTTATAGCAACTATCCACGTCCAAACTCTGTTCTGCACCAAGACGTGACTCTTGGCCAGCAGCACCACCAGGACTACAAGGTGATCTCCGTTTGGCCAGCAACACCACTGGGAACTCTTCCCTTCTCCCTACATGACAACCCAACGTCAAGGTCAAGTGCTGTGAGCATGCACGGCGTGTGCCTTGGCCGGCAAACTGGTATAGGGTTCTGGAATCAGCGTTCATCCTTGAAATTCTGCCCGCAAACGGCTATAACTCTACCACCCATCGGCAGCAAGGGTCTAGGTGAGCCATCCCTTTGACCTAGTAGCCAGAGAGGTTGTCGGGGTTGTGAGCGGCTGCCTTGCAATTGTTTACAGTCGCCCATCCTTGCCCAAATTCTTGCACTCGTTGGCCATGGCGAATTTTAGTTTATAGTTTAGTTTTAGTTATTTATTGTTGATTTCAGACTTTATTTCTCATGTTTATCAAGCTTATTATCAATTAAAAAGAATATCCCTGCAAGAACATTAAGAAGAGGGTGATAAGAAGGATACCCAAGCAAAGAGGAAGAAGTCTCCATTGGTAAGGAAGAGGATAAGAAAATGTGAACGAAGGCTAGGGTGAGGAGTATGTCCCTCATAAAAATAAAATGAAATGATGGCTAGGGTATTTGAAAACACCCCAACACCAGCATTTCATTTAACTGGGTAAATAATTAACCGGGTAGAGAATAATAATAATTCTCCAATGTTCTGTCCTTCCTGGACCATGTTCAAATATTTTTCTTTTTTCTTTTTTTCACAGTCTTTATAGATAGCATTGGATTATGGATGGAATCATGGATTATGTTATCATGAATTAGAATGATGAAATGATAATTTCATAATCAAGATTGATATATTTGTGTTAGTATAGGTGTTCTTGTTTCATTGTATAGATATATATGATTTTGTTAAAAATGTGAGTAATGTGATTGAACTGATTAGGATATGATTGAGATTACAATTACATGCATTTAGATCATGTATGCATCATATAGCTAGAATGAGCGTTAGTATTTAGTTTTGATGTGTAGGTATGAAATAGGAACTCGTCGTGTAGGAGCGTGAACAAACGATAATCATGAGTTGGATGTGCTAGCCTGGATGGAGGAGCAGTGAAGTCTCTTGCACAAACAAGTCAGACGATCGAATGTTAATATTTTGTTTATGTTGCCATTATATTGAAAATGACGTGATGAAATGCAAGGTATGATAATATTATGTGATATGATATCTAGTTTAGTAGAAAATTTCTAATGATGACATGTTAATATGTATGTTTTAGTAAATATATTGAAAAATTGAGTATATATAACAAGTGGGTCAAGACACAGATATGATGGGAAATGTGACTAGAATGCATGGGCGGGTGGAGACCCTGATTCAAAGTAATTTATACAGTAGATTAGAATTATGTGTGAATGAAATGTTTGATATATAGATGTGTAATTATACATGTTGTTTTGATAGGGTGGCACCTAATTGCACTTTTTGGGGACACTTTGTCTATTTTATTTATAGAATTTTCTTTGATTTTATTGGAATTATTTTATTTTGTGAATTGGTGACATGTTATCTATATAGTAGCATGTTTAGGTTATGTGCATTCATCCATGTATAATGATTAATATCATCATCTTAAGATGCCAAGAATAGATCCGCATGAGTTAGGTTCGGGTTTGCCGACTGTTAAGTGTTTAAAATATATAATATTTACGCATGTTTTTAATATAATTTTGTACTTCCCGGGTATAAACATTATTAATTAAGTGATATTTTACTTTATTTTTTGGTGTTAATTAATATTTTATTAGATATGTTTAATTTTGGTGTTTTAATGCAGAAAAAGATGAATAAATTAAACTTTGGAATTGAAAAGTCATGGCCACCCAATGGCTACAAGTTATGGTGTTCAACGGAGTCGAGGAGTTAGAAACTTGAAGGGATATCATAATTAATTAGACTATGATCGATTTGTGAACACCCTCTTCGAATTCTTGTATCTCCACTTTTATATAAAGGGGTGGTCATTTGTTGTTATATCATATCTCAACTTCTGGCTTAGCAGTTTAGTGAAATAAAATATTTCTAATTTTTGTAATTTCTTTCTCTTTCATAATAAAAATTAGTTTCGTTTTTATATTGTTTTCTATTTTTATTATGGAGTAGTCTTTTATTTCGTTCTAGAGAAGAATGGAACTTAACATTATTTAATTGAATTTATTTCAAGCTCTTACTCTTTTATTCAATTGGATTGTTGGAATTATCATATTCTAAATGCTAAGAGTACATTGATCACCTATTTCTCAAATCATGAGGTTTAATTAGATTTTGGGAGAAATTAATTAGATTAGTTATTGATAATTCATCATATGAAGAGTCTTTTGACTTGTTTGTCGTTGTGGTCGGGAGATACACAACACTGTATGCGATTGTGTGGCAAATTTTAATGCATTATTTTGTTGATTAATCAATTATCACTGGGAGGTAGAAATTGAGGCAAAATAATAGAAACATGAAGGAGCGGGAGCCACCATATCATATAATTATCCTAGATCGACAATCCAAGAGAATAAATGATAAGAGTAAGATATGATGGAGATTAAATTCATATTAAGGGAAATTCGACTCTAGAATGAGTTTTATCATTTTAACTTCTTCTTTTATTTAAAGTTATTATTTAGATTTAGTTAAGTTAATTTGTTTTATTTTGCTCTTAATTTTATTTTCTTTAATAAATTTATGGAAATTCATCTCCTTCTGGGAACGATACTCGAATTTATCATTATATTACTTGTTTTGACGGTGTATACTTGCATGTTACTAAAAATATTCGAACAAGTTTCTAGCACTGTTGCCAGGGAGATTGAATTTTATAAGTAAATTTAGGATTAGAATTTGAGTGTTTTCTTTTATTTTTAGATTTTAGTGTGTGATTTAAACAAAAGAAAAACAATACTATATCATTGTCTCTTCCTTGTTATCATTTGTTTATGCATAGATTAGTGTGGTCACCCTTGTTTTCTTATGATCCAAAGATTGAAAGGACTTTGAGAAACTTGCGTGCCGCTGGAAGATGAGCACAAGAACCAATAGAAGAAGAAGCCGTGCATCCAAGGAGACTACCGAAATTTTAGAATTAGATGCACTTACTGCTTTATCTACTCAGGTTAGTGCTTTAGCTAATCAAGTTCAAAATTTTAATATTCAGGGACATGTTAAGGCTGTAGAATTAAGGTGTGAATGGTGTGGGCAAGGACATTTTAGAGGTCAATGTGTAACTGATCAAGTAAACTACGTAGGCAACTTTAATATGAACAACAATCCCTATTCCAATTCCAATAATGCGGGTTGGCTGCAATAACCACAATTTTTCATGGAATAATTCTTTACACTCGACTGTTGTCCCCAATAATCCACCACCACCATCACAGCATTTTTGACGCCCTTCACTTTCTTTTCAGCAACAACAACAACAACCAGATTCGATCCAAATGTTCAATTCTATGCAACAAACTATGCAACAATTTATGCAGAATTAGCAGCAACAACAACATAGTTTATGCAACAAGTTATGGTGCAATTAAACAAGGAACCAAGTGAGCGACCCAAGGGTGAACTTCCTAGCCAACCAGAACAACCAAGGAAAGATGGTCAAGAGCATTGCAAAGCTATAACAACCCAGAGTGGTATTACTTTACAAGAACCAGTTCAGCCCAATGAAGTCAAGGAAAAAGATGAAAAACCAAATAACGAAAATGAACTCAATACATTGGTTAGCTTACTCGGATGCAAAGGGGATCAGTTTAGTAATTCATTACATAAAGCCATAAATTCTCTTTGTGAAGAAGGTGTTGATGTGGATGAGATGGTTAAAGTATTAGATTCACAACCAATTTTGCCTCGACGATTTAGAATTGTGGAAACCTTAGATCTACCATTCCACAGATTGTTGCCATTAGTTGAAGTACCACCTATTTTGGAGCTAAAGCAACTTCCAAAACATCTCAAGTATACTTTCTTAGGGCTTAATGACACTCTTCCTATTATTATATCTTTAGAGCTAACTATATTGTAGAAAGAGAAGCTAATTAGAATACTAAAAGATCACAAGTTAGCTATTTCTTGGATTATAGCAAACAAACATGGCATCTGGTGTGGTTGCGGGTCATTTTCTCCTGGACAAAAGTTTTTTCACATGGTGCAATTGAAATTAAGAGTAAACAAGGGGATCAATCATTTAAAGTCAATGAAGCATGGGTCAAGTCCAAATTCAGTTATTCATCATCCACCGACTAATTGATATGAGGGAGTTCTCTTTCACTTCTTTTTCTTTATTTTTATTTTTGAGGACAATGTTTAATTTAAGTTTGGGGGTGATGCCTTAATTTTATGCATATTGTCCATGCTTGACTCATGTTTAGATTTAGATATACATACATACATATATATAGTGTAGTTTAGTATAAAAAAATTATTATGCAATTGTAAAGACCGTGAAAAAAAAGGACGTGAACGAGGTTCGAGAAGGACTGAACGTGTTATATCCAATACCCGGTTAATTATTATATTTTATTATTTACCCGGTTACCCGGTTAAATGAAATACAGGTATTTTCACCTACCCTAGCCGTCATTTCATTTTATTTTATGAAGGACGTCCTCCACCCTAGCCTGTATTCGCATTTTCTTCTCCTCTTCCTTACCGGCATGTCTTCTTCCTTGCTTAGGTATTCTTCCTATCTCCCCCTTCTTAATTTTCTTGCATGCATATTTTAATTTGATAATAAGCTTTATAATCGTGAGAATTAAAGTTTAAAATCAACAAGAAAGAAACTAAACATGATTGTTGGTCGATGATTCCCTTGTTTTGGCGACATGGGAAAGCACAGGCAAAGTTTCGCCGGGAATTGGTGGCGACGGTAATTCCGACGTCAGAAGATGATCCTACTCTCTTCGTCGATTAATGTAGGGTCGATCTCACGTGTGTGGATGCCGACCTGGGGTGGTTAATGACCAAAAATAGAGGACGGCGACAAAAATAGAGGCAACAGTGGTGGGTGAAGAAATCCGGCCGTACTGGGTGGCGACGGGCTCTAATCTTGCCGGGGAAGGTCGATAGGGGGTGGGTGTCGAGGTGACCACCCAATTGAGGTGGCAACGCTCACCAGCGATGGAATCGGCGACGTGAGCGAGCTGCTAGGTAGGCGATGCAGGCATTGTCGTGGCTTGTAGGCGATCGAAGTTTGCAGGGGCGCACCGCAACGGCATGGTAGGGCAGGGCGGCGACGGTTGACGGCGGCTGAAGACGATCACTGGTGGCGGCTGGAGGGCGGCTGCTGCCGGGAATGGGGGATGGCGTCGGGGAAGAAGAAGAAGAAAATTACCTTGGGTGGCAAACTTGTAAATAATGCTTGACTTAACAAAGTTCGAGTTAAATAATAATACCAACTTGTAAATAACACCTGACTCGATACCGATTCGAGTTAAAAATATTACGAACACATACTAAATCTTTAAAATAATTATTTCAATGGGTTATGGATTAAAGTTACTAAATGAATTAATTATTGTACGAAATCGCCACGAGTAATAAAAAAATGGTAATCATAAAAGGTCAATAATTAATCGACACAAGAAGCGATTAAATTAAATTTGACGGTTGTAAGTAATTAATAAAATAAAGATTTTACCTTTACCATATTAAATTTAATATTAGGTAAATAAAATGATTATTTTAATAACGAGTTATTAATGTAGAAAATATATTATTAAACTATAGTCGGGTAGAAATCACTCGCGTCAAGCCTAAATGGCATAATGAAAATAAATAAAGTTCGAAACTTTATAGAGTCGAATAAATTAAAATATTTGTATTAATAATATTTATGAATTAAAATGATACAAATTATTTTAAAATTTTGATTGAATAACTTAATTAATTAATTTGCTGTAAATAATAGTAGCGATTAAAAATTATAACCGTCAATTAAATCATCAAGACCGGGTTAAGTAATTATCACCGCAAAGTAAAATTAAATACTTGTTTATTAGTAATAATTATTTTATCAACTGTTAGGTATTAATTATGATTTAGATAATTAATTTAAAATGTAAAGTAGGACTTAAATGATTATATCACACGAATAATTAATTATCTCACTAGATTTGTTGAAAATTTAATATTTAATATTTTTGAATTGTTACATGATATGTTGTCAAAATTTTAATAATGATATATATATTAGACATTTAGTTGCATGCATTTCTACTCGAATAAAATTATACTTATGTATAATTTTATACTCTCATTCTGATTAGGATCATTGGTCGCAGCTGCGAGTTCGAAATATCCAGGTCCGTATAATCATTTGAAATGTTGCACTTTCCCTTTTGGTAGCCCTAGTCGGTCTAAGCCTAGATTTGACCACCATGCACTATAACGCAATCGAGGTTAAGGAATTGACTCAGTCCGACACAGGGCCGCACCTTCAAAATTACTATGTGTGTCTGAATAATTATTTGAAATGTTGTATTGTCCTTATAATTATTTGAAATGTTGTATTTCCCCCAACTAGTATAACTATATGAAATGTTGTATTTTCCCAAACAGGTAGCCTTTTCGGCACTAATCTCATAATGAGCTGGGAGACAATTTCTAATCTCAGAATGAACGGGGAGACCATGACTGATCTCAAAACGAATTGGGAGACCACCTAATCTTAGAATGAGATGGGAGACAATTTCTAATCTCAGAATGAACTGGGAGACCATGACTAATCTCAAAATGAATTGGAAGACCACCTAATCTCAGAATGAGCTACGAGGCAATTTCTAATCTCAGAATAAACTGGGAGACCATGACTAATCTCAAAATGAATTGGGAGACCACCTAATCTCAGAATGAGTTGGGAGACGATTTATAATCTCAGAATGAGCTGGGAGACCATGACTAATCTCAAAATGAATTGGGAGACCACCTAATCTGAAAATGAGCTGGGAGACAATTTCTAATCTCCGAATGAACAAGGAGACCATGACTAATCTCAAGATGAAGTGGTAGACCACCTAATCTCAGAATGAGCTAGGAGACAATTTCTAATCTCAAAATGAACAGGGAGACCATGACTAATCTCAAAATGAATTGGGAGACCACCTAATCTCAGAATGAGTTGGGAGACGATTTCTAATCTCAGAATGAACTAGGAAACGACTTTTACTAATCTCAGAATGACGTGAGAGATAAATTACTAATCTCAGAATGACCTGAGAGATGATTACTAAAAACTTGTGTAATAATAATAATAAAAACAAGTGAAATAATAATAGGGATTATATTGACTTGTTTCATTTAATTATGCGGCTTAGTGGTTTTATCACTAACGTGGAATTGCCTCCGTAGGTGAGCAGCATTGGATTGAAGAATAGAAGTGTGGTTGGTGGTTCTTTTACCAACCTAGGTATGGTGAATCGATAATAAAAAATTGGACTTCCTTATTATTCTCTTGTGTTATAAATGTGGCAATGGGAAACGGTCGGAGACTGTGGGACAGTTATTTTATATTTTAGAGAACATGATTTATTGTTATGATTTATATTATATGTTGCGAGACTTATTTGCTATAATTTAGTTCATATTCTAGAATGTTACATTTACATTACCTATATTTTTAAGTAACACCCGGTCTGGTCGGGCGGGTCGTTACAGCAATGGTATTTCAGTCTCTTGGTTCAATGATAGATACATGTCAATTAGTCTTACCTTTCTTGAGAAAACTTGATTAATTGATTTGAGGGATGAACTGAGTATATGATTGCATTTGAGAGTTAGTTCTCTACCTTATATTATTTTCACAATCCTTTGGTTTAGATGATTTCAATGAATGTTTTGCAATAAGGATTGTACATGATGGTCATGACTTTTAGAATTTGCCCTAGCGACTTTCGAGGCAAAATATTTGGCTTGCCATGTTAATGGACAATGATATAGGCATTTCTCTTTGATGAGTCTGGGCCTTTCTTCAAGCCTACCTAATATGAATTATCCTCTGTACACAATTTCATGGCCTTTATTATACATATTTGTTTGATTACCTTTATTTTAGCCTTGGCCTTTTTATTAAAAATATATCTTGTTGCTTGAGTCCTAGCACCCTAGTGTTTTGAATTCGTTTTAAATTCTAACAAGGATTAAACTTTGAGTAGTACAGAGGGAAGGCATTGCGTTTTATATAGTGGTGATTGAGTAGATAGTGTGGACTTTCCTGGCACTTTGCCTTGTAAAAAAAAAGAAAAAAATAGAAGTAAAACAAAGAAAAAAGAAGAAGAAGAAATTGAAAAAAAAGAAAGAAAAAGATGAAGCAATGATCCTCCACCAGTAAATACAAGATGAAGCAATAGTCTTCCACTGGTTTGAAATAAAAGAAAAAAGAAAAAGCAACATGTAGTTAATGGAAAATCAAAGGAAAGTTAGTTCTTATATTGGGTCAACTCGATAGTTCATTTAAGGAAGTTTGTGTTATATTGCTTGGAGATTTGTTGTACATGTATGTCAAGATTTAGAAAGGATTTTTAATTATAGGGTGCATATTAGCCTCTAATTTTTCTATTTTGTTTATGCCATTTTTGGTCTCTAGCCCCTGGCCCTGTTACAACCTATAAAGACCTATCGATTCCATTAAATTGGCATTACCTACATTAGTGGAGATGGGAGCGAATGGTAAACATATTTAAGCATGTGTTTGATTGTATTCTCTTGGTTGCAGTATGAGAATGATAAGTCAATGGACTATCACACACACACACAAAGCTTTCTTTTGGATGTGATTGCTGAAAGGGAATTTCTAATTTAATTGACATCTTGTTGACTCTGGATAGTTTGATTAAGAATCATATGAGAACATAATGGGGACTAAGTATTTTTATGTAGCAAAATTTTCTTTGTTATGATTTTTTGCTCGGGATGCGCAAAAGTTTAAGTTTGGGGGCATGTTAAGTGTATAAAATATATAATATTTACCTATGTTTTTAATATGATTTTGTTCTTCCCGGGTATAAACATTATTAATTAAGTGATATTTTACTTTATTTTTTGGTGTTAATTAATATTTTATTAGATACACTTAATTTTGGTGTTTTAATGCAGAAAAAGATGAATAAATTAAGCTTTGGAATTGAAAAGTCATGGCCACCCAATGGCTTCAAGTTATGGTGTTCAATGGAGTCAAGGAGTTGGAAACTTAAAGGGACATCATAATTAATTAAACTACATCGATTTTTGAACACCCTCTTTAAATTCTTGTATCTCCACTTCTATATAAAGGGGTGATCATTTGTTGTTATATCATATCTCAACTTCTGGCTTAGCAGTTTAGTGAAAGAAAATATTTCTAATTTTTGTAATTTCTTTCTCTTTCATAATAAAAATTAGTTTCTTTTTTATATTGTTTTCTATTTTTATTATGGAGTAGTCTTTTGTTTCATTCTAGAGAAGAATGGAACTTAACATTATTTAATTGAATTTATTTCAAGCTCTTACTCTTTTATTCAATCGGATTGTTAGAATTATCATCTTCTAAATGCTAAGAGTAAATTGATCACATATTTCTTAGATCATGAGGTTTAATTAGATTTCGGGAGAAATTAATTAGATTAGTTATTGATAATTCATCATACGACGAGTCTTTTGACTTGTTTGTCGTTGTGATCGGGAGATACATAACACCGTATGCGATTGTAAGGCAAATCTTAATGCATTATTTTGTTGATTAATCAATTATCACCAGGAGGTAGAAATTGAGGCAAAATAATAGAAACATGAAGGAGCGGGAGCTACCATGTCATATAATTATCCTAGATCGACAATCTGAGAAAATAAAAGATAAGAGTAAGATACGATGAAGATTAAATTCATATTAGGGAAATTTGACTCTAGAACGAGTTTTATCATTTTAACTTCTTTTTATTTAAAGTTATTATTTAGATTTAGTTAAGTCAATTATATTTGTTTTGCTCTTAATTTTATTTTCTTTAATAAATTTATGGAAATTCATCTCTCTGTGGGAACGATATTCGAATTTATCATTATATTACTTATTTCGACCATGTATACTTGCATGCCACTATAATTATTTTAACACCGACTTAATCGGAACCAGTGACATTCTGATTCAGTTCCCGAGCATGAACCTAATTTGGGGTGTAACAATTTTTGGTATGAGAGACACTCTCGGTCGATTAAGATACAGGATACTATTGTAGGTGATGTGTGTGCAAAGACTGATCCGAGTCATGTTGGCTGATATGTTTCTATCTATTTTCTTTACATGTAGTTTTTTTTTATAAGTTAGTTGCATAGCAATGTTTTCAGGACTTGATAAAAAATATGTAGAATTGGCCTTGGTTGAGCTGATAGGTCATTTCTATGGATTTTTATCATGATATGAGACTATTTGCTTAGTTTGATGCGACAAAGACATGTTGTAGTGCTAGCAGAGGTAGATGGGTATAAGATCCCATATCATACCAGATCCAGATGTTAGCAGATGTCAGCAGGAATCTGATGGGCATGCCATGATGGAGCCACTAAAGTACAAGGAGCATAGATGAGAGTTTGTGTAGATGACTTGAGATGGACCACTTCCAAAAGATAGTAATGAATGAGGATGAGTAGCGATGTAGATCAACAGTCCAATGGGCACTTCACCACCTCCCCCTCTTCCACTAGTTTATGTTCATCTGAGTAGCTTTTTAGCTTCTCTTTGCTAGAAAGAGGCCTTGATATGACAAGGAAAAGATCAAGACCACCATTGCCTACGCGATCAAATAATTGATAGGATTCCACTAGAGATAAGGCACCAGATCAATGGTTGTTGTTTGAGGGCCAATTAGCATTGATAGAAGAAGCTAGTGCAGATTTCAGGAGATCAGTGTGGGTTCAACATAGCTTCACCATCATACGTGACACCACCATGATCCAAACCTCCTATGGATCAAACACACATGGTTGGACAATCTGAGTCAACTTATTAGTAGCCACTTCTAGGAACACATACACATGGAGGAAGACATGTCAAAAATAGTAGTGGATTTTCAATATATATGATCAGGATCAGATTCTCAGCACTTGGATAGCACAACTGTCGACCGAGTTGCACAACCATTGACTGAGGTGCACAACTACCGATTGAGGTGCACAACCGCCGATTGAGTTGCACGACCACTGACCAAGTTGCATAACCACCGTTTGAGATGCATTACCATTGACCGAATAAGCACTACCATTGTCCATGTATTGCTCAATAGCTGACCGAGGGGAGCAGTTAAAGCTTAAGCCATGGCCAGGTAGGTGCCTGGCCCCACATGAGGACAGTTACTTGAAGGATTTTGAGCCTTGCCTAGTGACCGCCTGCCACAACTTTTGGAGCTGAGTAGGGTCAAAGTTTGAGGAACAAGATATAGCTACCATGGCATCAGTAGAACAGAGGACCGTTAGGAAAACTGAGGCTATTCTGATGAGATGGCATAGGATCAGACTTCACTAACTCTCTTGCAATCATTGTCTTGAGTTGACACCCTTGGGTTAGACGTATGTTGCAAGATAACCCCAGCAGACACTATTAGTGATAGTCTCATAGGGATGCGCATGGACAAAGTAAAAGAACATGATAGAATGACCTTCAGATGGGATGACCACAGTGATCAGATTGTTAAGACAACATGATAGTACATCCATGGGCTACAACCAGCATACACAGATCAGATGGATAGTGGATGGTCACACATGCAATTTAACCCATTTAGCGATTGGCCAGCCAGCAAGACAAGTTTGACTTGTACTAGAGTATAGGGCATAGATAGAGGGTTAGTGAGGAAGTGTCTTTCAGAGAGAGTGATTTCCTTGAGCTTCACTAGCACAATTAGGTCCTTACCTTAAGACATAGGTGTGAGATTGTAAAACCCACGATTCGAGTTAGGGTTTTATATTCAGAACCGGTCGGGTCGACCGTTATTTTTTCGAGTTGAGTCAGTTTCAGGACACGTGTACCGAGCCGACGTCGGTCGCGTGCATGAGCTATGAGGGTCATGCGTACCCAAGTATATGATGATAACGTCAGGAACACAGCAGAACAGAATGAGTTATCAGAATATATGAGAGTATGCCAGTGATTTTTTTTATTTTTTTTATTTTTATATATAGTAGATCGTAGAATTAGTTTTAGGACGTTTACCGCGTTAGGACGCGTTACGGGCATTTTGGGTGGGTTGATAGTTCCAGAGCATATCATTATGATTTTTTTGGTGTTGTTTGATTTTATGGGATTTTTCCCAAATTTT
>JAURVB010004318.1:0-21114 GCA_033002965.1 Piper betle
TGTTCTTAATTTTATTTTCTTTAATTAATTTAAGGAAATTCATCTCTCTGTGGGAACGATACTCTAATTTATCATCATACTACTTGTTTCTATCGTGTATACTTGCATGTTATTGAAAATATTCGAACAGTAGCCCTGGTCAGCCTTAGCCCAGATTCGACCACCATGCGCTGAAACGCAATCGGGGTCAAGGAATTGACTCAGTCCGACATGGGGCCGCACCCTTAAAATTACTATGTGGGAGTCTTGGTCGACTTGAGTATCTGACCACCATGTGCTGAAACGCAACCGGGGTCGACTTAATTTGGCACAAGGCAGCACCCGCGGAAAGATTGAACACTTGTCCCCATGCCGAAAGGGGCAACAGGGCGGAATGGCGCAAGACGACTCATTATGCACTTGTGATACCGAGAAAGTGAGTAAATGGCAAACATCGGTAACTACAGGCCGTAGGCCACGTAGCGTGTGTGCTCATAAATGGGATGGTAGCTGGATGGGGTGGCCACCCCTTCCAGCATATAATGAGTCTGGCATAGGCTCATAACAACTAAAAGACTCTTGAAACCATAATGGAGAGTGTATTGACTTGTTTCATTTGATTATGCGGCTTAATGGTTTTATCACTAAGGCGGAATTGCCTCCGCAGGTGAGCAGCATTGAACTGAAGAATAAAAGTGACTCAGGTTGGTGAATTGATAACAAAAATTGGGTTTCCTTATTATTTTCTTGTGCTATAAATGTGGCTATGGGAAACGGTCTAAGACTGTGGGATGGTTACTTTATATTTTATAGAACATGATTTATTGTTATGATTTATATTATTTATTGCCATACTTATTGGCTATTTTTCAATTCATTTTCTGAAATATTTCCGTTACATCAATTATATTTTTAGGTATCACCCGGTTCAATTCAGATGGGTCGTTACATTTAAAGTTGTCAGTCAGTATGACTCGATCGATCAAATATATCGAAACAACCCTCTTGGTGTTATAAGAATGAAATACATTATTAAATAGGCATTAAAACACATTATTAAAAAGTAAAAGTAAGAAAAGAAATAAATGTGTTGTGCTTAAGTGTGTATACCATTTATCTATCCTTCCACCGAAGTTGATTTAGGATTTGACAAGACCTGCATATATTATATGAAAAAACATTATTAACGAATATTATTGATCCAAAAAATAATTATCCATATCACCCGCCATGGTACTCGACTGGCAAAATGAACGGTTAAGTTAGTGCCATAAATTTTGGAAATGTGTTGCGTTACGTAGTATCTTCATACACAGCATTACCTTAGGGTTTGAAGGAGTACTATTGCGATCCATTCATATCTCCATACCGCTCACTCTCGTAATCGTGAAATTCATAAAAAATACACGTACTTATATCATACATTTGGGGAAGAGACTTATATCATATATTTCTACAGCTTTACTTGGAGGACAAACATGGTATCTCATCCTTGTAGTTTTATTAAACATACGTAAAAAAACATAGCTAAATAACTTGACAATGGAGGGATGTAATAAAATGCACCCAATGTCATCCTACGTATAAAACACGATTAAACTTGACACACAATGAGTCAAATAAAGAGGGAGAGTCATACCGACCTATGGTCCAAGCTCTAAACGCTTCTAACATCTACGGCGAGCTCGGACTCCTAAACCTAAATCAGGACCCACTACTAAATAAAATACTAATATCTTTATATGATGCATGCTCGTGGTGTATGTTCATGTCATCACAATAAAGAAAAAAATACTAACAAACAAAAAATCGATACATAATAATAACAAATAATAAATATATGAATTAACAAAGAAAATGCACTAATAGATAATAAGATAAATAATAAATACATAAAAATAAAAAATATTTTAATTATAAAATAATAATATACTTATACTATATAAATATATGGTAAACACGAATAAATATCAATTTATAGTCGTATCAGTAATATATATATATATATATATATATATATATATATATATATACACGTACTTATATCATACATTTGGGGAAGAGACTTATATCATATATATCTACAGCTTTACTTGGAGGACAAACAAGGTATCTCATCCTTGTAGTTTTATTAGACATACGTAAAAAAACATAGCTTAATAACTTGACAATGGAGGGATGTAATAAAATCCAGCCGATGTCATCCTACGTATAAAACACGATTAAACTTGACACACAATGAGTCAAATAGAGAGGGAGAGTCATAACGACCTGTGGTCCAAGCTCTAAACGTTTCTAACATCTACGGCGAGCGCGGACTCTAAAACCTAAATCAGGACCCACTACTAAATAAAATACTAATATCTTTATATGATGCATGCTCGTGGTGTATGTTCATGTCATCACAATCAAGAAAACAATACTAACAAACAAAAAATCGAGACATAATAATAACAAATAATAAATAAATGAATTAACAAAGAAAATGGACTCATAGATAATTAGATAAATAATAAATACATAAAAATAAACAATATTTTAATTATAAAATAATAATATAATTATACTATATAAATATATGGTAAACACGAATAAATATCAATATATAGTCGTATAAGTAATATATATATATATATATAAATTTCAATAAATAAATAAATAAACCTATTGTTAATATTCATTAATAATGAATATTAATAATATCATAGTTATACAATACAAGAATACATTATTAAATACAAACAAATAATAACATACACATAATGAACAAATAAATAGATAGATATATTTATATATATATATATATATATATATATACAATTTAATAAACATAACAAGACTAATATTCACAAGTAAATATCATACTAATAATATCAAATAATCAAGTAAACATTCATCATATATGATACGCTGAAAACGAGTATTTATGAAAATAAGCCATTACTTCACCGTTTTCCAAACTAACAAGTCTTAAAATTGACTCTTTATGCAAGAATCAAGGCAAGAAGGTAGAATGGGCTTCAAAACCCTAAACGCAATTGAGTTGGGCCAACGAGGCACAATATGATGGTCCAAAATCCCTTTAATGCATGCAATGAGATACCTTACAAATCCCAAATGGATACTAAACATTGTAATGGCATAAATCTAGGCCTAAAATTCTAGCTAACATCTACAAACAAATCTGTATACCTCAGCATACACTAATAACTCATGATCTTATCATCTGCAGGTCGGGCATACTCAGCCACTATAACATGCTCATACAGCCATCTGAGCCCATACTTATAATCTGAAAACTAGTTTGGCTTGAGCTCGTTCGAACTGACTCAAGATTTCACAAACTAGACAAAACTAAGATCAGGTCAAATCCTAAGCCGAAATTGGGGTTTTACAACCTCTCCTACTTATAAAAATTCCGTCCTCAGAAATTTTTACATCAACTGTGATCGGAGGACTCAATTGAAGATGCCATCTAGCTGACAAAGTGGTAGTTCTCCATCGAAAGCTAGTTGCACACGGTCCAAATGTACCAACATGAAGCTAGATCTCTGAACGCTGACAAAGCTCACTAGCTCCTTACTAATCTTGTTGGACAGACTACATGTGCTCGAATCGTCTAACAAAACATGCCATGTATGGTAGAATTATCTCTCTGCATTGACCATACATGCTCAAATCATCTCGATGGACTGACCTTACATGTTTGAATTGTCTCCTTGGACTAACCATGCATGCTCAAGTTATCTCGCTAGAATAACACCTAGTGTAACGACCCGCACGAACCGGACTAGGTGTTACCTAACAATATAGTTAATGTAAATGTAACATGCAAGAACATGAATCGTAACATGGTAAATAATTCCAGAACATGAATTTTCATACTTCAAATAAGTCTATAATTTATAAATTGTAAAAATAAAACATGTTCTGATGCATATGATAATAGATAAAAATAACTGCCCCACAGTCTTGGACCGTTTCCCATAGCCACATTTATTATACAAGAGAATAATAAGGAAGTCCAACTTTACTATCGATTCACCATACCTAGGTTGGTAAAAGAACCACCAACCACACTTCTATTCTTCAGTCCAGAGCTACTCACCTGTAGAGGCAATTCCTCGTTTGTGATAAAACCACTAAGCCGCATAATTAAAAAAATAAGTCAATATAATCCCTATTATCATTTCACCCTTTTTTATTATCGTTTCAGAAGTCTTTTAGTAATTATCTCTCAGGTCATTCTGAGATTAGTAATTTGTCTCTCAGGACATTCTGATATTTGTAAAAATCGTCTCCTAGCTCATTCAGAGATTAGAAATTGTCTCCCAGTTCATTTTGAGATTAGATGGTCTCCCAGGTCATTCTTAGATTAGTCATTGTCTCCTAGTTCATTCTGAGATTATAAATTGTCTCCCAGCTCATTCTGTGATTATGTGGTCTCTCAGGTCATTCTGAGATTAGTCATTGCCTCCCAATTTATTCTAAGATTAGATATTATCTCCCAGCTCATTCTAAGATTAGGTGGTCTCTTAGGCCATTCTGAGATTAGTGTCGACAAAGGCTACCAGTTTGGGAAAATACAACATTTCAAATAATTATACCAGTTTGGGAAAATACAATATTTCAAATAATTTTATAGATCTGGATATTTCAAACTTGCAACTGCAACCAAAGATCCTACTTTGAACAAGAACATAAAATTATACATAACTACAATTTTATTCAAGTAGAAATGCATGCAATTAAATGACTAATATATATATCACTATTAAAATTCAACAATATTAAATGTTAAATTATTCATGTGATTTAATCATTTAAGTCCTACTTTAGATTTTTAATTTATTATCTAAATCATAATTACTACCTAACAATTGATAAACTAATTATTACTAATAAACAAGTATTTAATTTTCCTTTGTGATGATAATTATTTAACCCCGATCTTGATGAATTAGTTTACGGTTATAATTTTTTAATCGCTACTATTATTTATAGCAATTTAATTAATTAAGTTGTTTGATTAAATTAATTAAATAATTTGCATTATTCTAATTGAAAGATATTACTAATATAATTATTTTAAATTATTCAACTCAATAAAGTTTTGCACTTTATTTATTTTCCTTATGTTATTTAGATTCGACGCTTGTGATTGCTACCTAACTATAGCTTAATAACCCATTTTGTACATTACTGATTTGTTTTTAAAATAATCATTTTATTTACCTAATATTAAATTTATTATGGTAAATGTGAAATCTATATTTTATTAATCACTTATGACCATCCTACTTAACTTAATAATTTATAGTACACGAATTACTTATCACCAATTAATTACTACAGTAATTATATTACTCATGGATTACCCAATTTTTTATTTACGCCAATAACTATATGCATTACATATATAACTTAGCAATTATTATTCATCCAAATCCTTAAGTTACTTGAATTACACCACTACAACCAGCAATAACAAGTACTACGACGTTCCCCAAACAAAACAAGAAACCAACAACCCTAGACACGACAAGCATACTATATAGAAACGACAATCAACCACAAACCAGCAGTGCAACTCACGACGCCTTCATCAACACAAGGGGCAGCAACCAGAACATATCAACACATGCTCAACAAAACAACCCAACGACCCAAAGAAACCCCAGCAAGTCATGCAACAAGAATCAACGAGACCCCATGCATAAGTTGCTAGGGATCCTGCAATTCAGCCAGGCGTCTCCAACAAAAAAAATCAGGTGTTGCTACATGCACGACCTGATTTGGAAGCCACTGACTGAACCACATTCCTACTTGACAAGGCACCGTAGAAAACACTCCAAAACACAAGCCGAGAGCATGGAAAACTAGGGGAGACGGGAAGGAGATGGTGGCGATCAGGCCAACATGCAACCTTCTTCCCAAAAAAACGTGGGAAAACAAGAAGATGTGAAGAATGTCATCAACCATACATCCTTACCATCAAAACCATGCATGCAAGAGTCCTAATGTAAAAGAAATAAGAAGAGGGCGAGATACTCACGCAACAATGAGGAGGGTGCCTACGACGGAGAGGAGACAAGAAGGAATGGATGGCTAGGGAAAAGGATTTCCCACAATCTTCACAACTATATATATCTACAACTCAACGAGTCCCTCAATTAAATTCTTACACCCTACCCTACCACCCATTCATGAATCGGTATCACTTGGCTAAAGTTCATTCTCCCTTTTCCTCCCATTCATCAGGTCGTCAGCCCTTAAGGTTCATCCTCCCTTTTTCCTGCCACTCACCAAGTCGTCACCCACCCAAGACCGGGGGGTTTGGCCTTAGGTCAAACCATGACCGGTCGACTAATGATAAGTTCCGCAAAATAGTATTTTAGACCAGTTTCGAGTCGTACAAAAATCATAATTCAAATAAAATATTTTTTCATGGTCTTTACACCTAGGGTCATTGCAAACTATGGAGACTGAAATGTAATGACCTCGGCGGGAAAAATGTAGGTTCACCCCTAAGGGTCTACTTAGTGGTTAAGCAGATACTCTAAAGTAGTGCAAGGTACTAGTCTGAACTACATTAAGAAAAATTATATCTGAGTGTGGTATGCAGCCTAACATCTACCCATGTCTCCATAATCCTCATCAATGTGACATGTCAACTATGTATACCCTCAAGGCACACTGCTCCAGGTCTTGTCCTCTAAGTCTTGCTAGCATATAGTGTACTCTAAAACTAAATAAGAGTATATGCTAATGAGTAGTTTGGTTCATTGTTACCAGCTTATGTCAAACGCTCAATGTCCCTATAAGTGGAACTTGGCTACTCACAAGGTCTTAGCTAACTTAGTCCCAAGTCAATATCTCACTCTTTACCATAATGGAACAAGGACAGCTGCTAGGACTCTACTGCGTGTTATGGCTCTCATAACTATCTGTGATACCACAAAATATTGCCGAAGAGGCACTTTGTGTTGGAATGAAGGTGAGAACAACTGTACATGTACAGGGAGTCTCAAGTAGTATGAAAGCATACTGTGCATGGAATTGTGGAGTCTGCTTCTGGTCGGTGGCACATGCACTAGTCAATGTCTGCTCATCTCAATCATTTGAAAAATGAATAGTAGGACTGATATATCTAGAATGGTGAGTGTGAAAATATTCGGGTAGAGGCTCAGCTATGTTTGACATCTCTGGTCACATGACAAGTGAATGGATCTCTCATAAAAAACTGGTCATACTGCTCTACGACTCTAAATATGAAGTGTCACATCCTCACATAGTCTGGCATAATGTCTGCTGGAAGAGTGCACTAAACTGAGAAAAATGCTACTAGGTGTGTATATCACTTTATCTATGGTGATGTGAGGATCTCAGTCTGAGTTAGAAAGGGGTGATGAAACTTTGTATAGGATATTGGGTGGCTCAAAAATATAGGTAGGTTCATGGACATGTCTCTATGATCCTCATAATTAGACTCCGCCATAGGTGGCCAGCCTATAGAACAGTTATTCAATAACGAGTCTAAGAGACGGCTCCTAAGTGGCTCTAGTTTAATCAACTAACAGTAGACATGTATTTATTGATACTATACTAGTCACACACTAATAAATGGATGGGGTTCAAATGACCCAAAGAACCACTATCTCTCCTCAAGTCTACGGGGACTCATAGTGGGGTTTGACATGTGTTTCATCCGTTCTTCAGTGGTGTGTGACCTACCGCCCCGTACTGATTTGTAGTACTAATCTTGACTCGCATGACTACTACCTTTGTCGTAGACTCTCAAGTAAAGCTGTCAGTTAAGATGAGCAAACACTAGTGTTCCTCCACGTAGTCAGCGTGGTCTTGTCCGACTGAAGCCCCTATCTGTGTCACTCCCAAGCTTGGGTGTAGTTGTCGCCTCCAGACTGGTTTGTCATCGGCTACCTACACTATAAGTCCTATAAAATACCATGAAGGTACCTCATGTACTCAGGATAAAGGATAAATTCTATGTCTCAAGGTAAGGACCTAATCGTATTGGCGAAGCACAAGGAAAACACTGTCACCCCAAATATCTCTCTCTAGTTAGGCAAAACTCTAAATGAGTTAAAACATGTATCTGATCATTTGCTAACCATTTGTATACTGTTAAGCGTTTAAAATATATAATATTTACCCATGTTTTGAATATGATTTTGTACTTCTCGGGTATAAACATTATTAATTAAGTAATATTTTACTTTATTATTTTAGTTAATTAATATTTTATTATATATGCTTAACTTTGATGTTTTAATGCAGAAAAGATGAATAAATTAAGCTTTGGATTTGATTGGTCATGACACTTGGCGCCACCCAATGGCTACAATGTATGGTGTTCAATGGAGTCGAACAGTTGGAAACTTAAAGGGACATTATAATTAATTAGATTACGTCGATTTGTGAACACCCTCTTCGAATTCTTGTATCTCCACTTCTATATAAAGGGGTGGTCATTTGTTGTTGATCATATCTCATCTCTTGGCTTCAGATTGTAGTAGAAGTAGTAGTTTTAGTTTTTGTAATTTCTTTCTCTTTCGTAATAAAAGTTAGTTTCTTCTTTATATTGTTTTTCTTTATATTGTTTTCTATTTTTATTATGGAGTAGTTTTATATTTCGTTCTAGAGAAGAATGGAACTTAACATGATTTAATTGAATTCATTTCAAGCTCTTACTCTTTTATTCAATCGGATCGTTTGAATTATCATGTTCTAAATGCTAAGAATAGATTGATCACCTATTTCTTAGATCATGAGGTTTAATTAGATTTCAGGAGAAATTAATTAGATTAGTCATTGATAATTCATCATACGACGAGTCTTTTGACTTGTTTGTCGTTGTGGTCGGAAGATACACAACACCGTATGCGATTGTAAGGCAATTCTTAATGCATTATTTTGTTGATTAATCAATTATCACCGGGAGGTAGAAATTGAGGCAAAATAATAGAAGCATGAAGGAGCGGGAGCCACCATGTCATATAATTATCCTAGATCGACAATCCGAGGGAATAAAAGATAAGAGTAAGATTTGATGAAGATTAAATTGATGTTAAGGAAAATTCGACTCTAGAACGAGTTTTATAATTTTAATATCGCTTTTAATTTAAAGTTATTACATAGAATTAGTTAAGTTTGTTATTTTTGTTTTGTTCTTCATTTTATGTTCTTTAATTAATTATAGGAAATTCATCTCCCTGTGGGACGATACTTGAATTTATCATTATATTACTTGTTGCGACCATGTATACTTGCATGTTATGAAAATAGTCCAACATATACCTTGGCTATAACTCATACATATGTTGTCATACTGATTAAACAATCTAGCCAGTGTGGTCATCTCACTTGGAGGTCACACTGCCCTGTTCTCAGACTTTGTCCATATATATCCATTTGATGACTGTTACTAGCGCTGCCAGATGATACTTATAAGATTGTCACTAACACTATCTTCCAATGCACATTTGACCCAAGAATGTCAAGTCAAGGCGATGGAATGTAAAATGGCGGGTGAAGTCAATCACATGCCATCATATCCAAATAATTATATTGTGCCTAACTTTTCTCAGCTCGGATGATGTTACCGTGGGTGCATCTTCTATTCAATCTATGACCCAACTCTGCTCTCAATGCTGTGACATGCGAATTTTGTAGGGTGAGGTAACTACTTGGCCCTTACTTCTACAATAACTGCTCCATTTTGTCAGTGGTAGTGCAATATACGGATGGTGGTTGTGCATCATGGACGACAGTTGTGCACATTCGCTCGGTGGAAGTGTACCACGGTCGGTGGTTGTGCAACTTGGATGGTGGTTGTGCATCTCAGATGGTGGTTGTGCTATTGGGACAATGGTTGGGCAACTCAGATGGTGGTTGCACTTCCAACTGTTGAAGATCTGATTTTAATCATGTACTTTTTGAACCCACTACTGTCTCTCACATGTCTTCCTCCATCTGTTTGTCTCATCAAAGGTATCTGCTACCAACTGGACTTAGGCTATCCAAATATATGTGTTTGATCTGGAGGGTGTCTAGATAATAGTAGTGACATGTAAAATAAGGATCCAATGTTGTGCCTACACGTATCACATGAAATCTAGAGTGACTGCTCATACAAATACTGACTGGTTCTCAACAACCATCACTGACTTGGCCCTAGCAGATCGAGTGATATCTAGTCAACCGTCTAATTCCGCGGTCAAAGGTAATCTTGTTCACCCTCGATGTCTTCATGCCTTTATCTAGAGAAGAGTAACCAACAACACTATTGGGACAGACATACACTAGTGGAATAGGGGGATGCGGTGAAGTGGCCATGGGGCTGTAGATCCACCTCACTACTCATGCTCATCCACTGCTATCTCATCCATTGTAGTCCATCTCAAAGTAGCCTCAAACACTTATTTGTGCTCCAAGTATCTAAGTGGCTCCACTTTCATAACCACATCCTTCATCCACAGGGATTTGTCTGGAGGTCCAAGTTCTCCAAAGTAACCTCAAACTATGCCTAATGGATCTGTATAAGCCACTCAAAGGTCTCTACTCATGTGTCACATAACTATGTAAGTATCTCCATACTCCAAGCTCCCTACTTGTGTTATCTCTTATAACTCTGCCTCATAATGTACACCATGTCCTAAGGAAAAATTGATGTGGTAACATGTGAAAGACGGGCAAATGCTCCAATATGGTCACCAAAATTCTATGTACTCCAAGTCACCATCCAACTCAACCTCTATTAACTTAACATGTGGACACTATCACATCTTAGGCACAGTAATAGCGAAGACGTATCTCCAAGATTATCATAACATGCCTGTAAGATCCATGTTGGCATCTACTGAAATCATGAACTCATATCCATCTCATAATTTCAATTAACACAGAACCATACATTGCTCAGGTCTAACCGAGCAAAAATTTGAAAAACAGAGAAAACACCAAAGGAAATACTTGTCAGCTTCGGTAAGGACAGCTCCACACACTTGGCTCAAAATAAAGATCTTTCCATCCGAATAGACCAAGACAAGGCTCTATTACCAACTTGTAACACCCTGATTTTGGTTCACTTAAGAACTGAATCAGAAATGTTGCGATCGAGTCGAGTCATGTTTAAAGTTGTAGGTTGGTACGACTCGATTGATAAAATATATCAGAAACAACCCTCTTGGTATCATGAGAATGAAAGACATTATTAAATAAGCATTAAAACACATCAAATAAAAGTAAAAAGTAAGAAAAGAAATAAATGTGTTCAGCTCAAGTGTGTGTAACATTCATCTATCCTTCCATCGAGTTGATTCAAGATTTGCAAGACCTACATATATTATATGTAAAAACATCAGCAACAAATGTTATTGGTCCAAAAATAACTAATATAATCTAGCAAATGAGTATTCCATTACCCTCAAAAACTTATGAAAGTTCAAGATTACCTCAAACTAGGCGGTCAACAAACATACTTAAGGCAAGTGCCGACTTGTATTTGCGGTTCATAATAATATTCATACATACAATGCTTACGCCTTCACATTGTAACGACCCAGCCGAAAGAGCAATGTAATGGGCCTAAATCATTTCTTTAAAATTGTAACGACCCAGCCCAAAGTGCAACGTAATGGGCTAAGTCATTTCTTTAAAATGGGTACCTCGGAAGTTAAAGATCTATAGTCCATTCCCACTTATAAACAGGATCTTCTCCCAGTAGGTATTAGATGTGGGACTAAGTTGAGGGATCTCACAATCCACCCACCTTAGGGAATTTCGTCCCCGAAATGTCTATTCTTGGCCCGTTGCTAGCCCCAGCCCATGACCTTTCTGGCCTGTGACCGGCAGCCTAGCCAACGTTTCTAATCCAGCCCACCATCTAACACGGAACCAGGTTGGCTCTCATACCATTTGTAATGACCCGGCCCAAAGTGCAACGTAATGGGCCTAAGTCATTTCTTTAAAATGGGTACCCCGAAAGTTAAAGATCTCTAATCCATTCCCACTTATAAACAGGATCTTCTCCTAGTAGGTATTAGATGTGGGACTAAGTTGAGGGATCTCACAATCCACCCACCTTGGGAGATTTCGTCCCCGAAATGCCCTTACTTGGCCCGTTGCTAGCGCTAGCCCACGACCTTTCTGGCCCGTGATCGGCAGCCTAGCCAACGTCCTTAATCCAGCCCACCATCTAACACGGAACCAGGTCGGCTCTGATACCATTTGTAACGACCCAGCCCAAAGTGCAACGTAATGGGCTAAGTCATTTCTTTAAAATAGGTACCTCGGAAGTTAAAGATCTATAGTCCATTCCCACTTATAAACAGGATCTTCTCCCAGTAGGTATTAGATGTGGGACCAAGTTGAGGGATCTCACAATCCACCCACCTTAGGGAATTTCGTCCCAGAAATGTCTATTCTTGGCCCGTTGCTAGCCCCAGCCCACGACCTTTCTGGCCTGTGACCGGCAGCCTAGCCAACATTTCTAATCCAGCCCACCATCTAACACGGAACTAGGTCGGCTCTGATACCATTTGTAATGACCCAGCCCAAAGTGCAACGTAATGGGCCTAAGTCATTTCTTTAAAATGGGTACCCCGAAAGTTAAAGATCTCTAATCCATTCCCACTTATAAACAGGATCTTCTCCCAGTAGGTATTAGATGTGGGACTAAGTTGAGGGATCTCACAAAAATAGTTAACCCAAGTTAAAGATCTATGGTCCATTCTCACTTATAAAAAGGATCTTCTCCCAGTAGGTATTAGAAGGGGATTAAGTTGAAGGATCTCACAATTCACCCACCTTAGGAAATTTCATCCCCGAAATTCCTACACATGGCCTGTTGCTAACCCCAGCCCATGACCTTCTTTGGCCCATGACCGGCAACCTAGCCAACATCCGTAATCCAGCCCACCATCGAACATGTAACCAGGTTGCTCTAATACCACATGTAATGACCCGCCATTTTTCACGATATTGTGGGCCTTGCTGGCCAGGTGTTACTCAAAATTTAACAAAACCAACCCTATAACGACCAGTCCTAACCGGATCGGATGTTCCTTAAAAGGTTACATGAATAATATGAAAGCAAATAAGTCTAGCATGTCTAACTCAAAAGAACTTATGTTTCAAATGACAATGCATGAAATAATTATCCCACAGTCTTGGATCGTTTCCCATAGCCACATTTATAACACAAGAAAAGTAAAAAGAAGTCTGCTTATTATATGTTCAACACCTGAGTTGGTTGAAGAACCACCATGTCGTCTCTTAGTCTTTAGTTCCAGCTGTTAATCTCCGGAGGCAATTTCGCGTTACTGATTAACCACTAAGCCGTATAATTAAATAAAATAAGTCCATAAACTCCCTATCATTATCTATAATAATGGCTATTGTGACCATTCCAACATGTCCATTTATTAGCTGATGGTTCAGTCCACCATGTCCATTAGTTGGCTAATGGGTCAGTCCACCATGTCCATCTATTGGCTGATGGGTCAGTCCATCATGTCGATTACCGACTGGTGAGTCCAATCCGCCATATCCATTATCGGCTGGTGAGTCCAATCCACCATGTCCATTAGTTGGCTGATGGGTCAGTCTAGCATGTCCATCTATTGGCTGATGGGCCAGTCCACCATGTCCGTAATTGGGTGGTGAGTCCAATCCTCCATGTCTAATTTATTGGTAGATGGGTCAGTCCATCATGTCCATTACCGGCTGGCGAGTCCAATCCGCCATGTCTAATTTATTGGTAGATGGGTCAGTCCATCATGTCCATTACCGGCTGGCGAGTCCAATCCGCCATGTCCATTATCAGCTGGTGAGTCAATCCACCATGTCTATAATTGGCGAGCGAGTCCAATCTGCCATGTCCAATTTATTGGCTGATGGGTCAGTCCATCATCTCCATTACCGGCTGGCGAGTCCAATCCGCCATGTCCGTTATTTGCTGGTGAATACAATCCACCATGTTCGTAATTGGCTGGCAAGTCCAATCCGCCATGTCCAATTTATTGGCTGATGGGTCAGTCCATCATATCCATTACCGGCTGGCAAGTCCAATCTGCCATGTCCGTTATCGGCTGGTGAGTCCAATCCATCATGTCCATTAGTTGGCTATAGGTCGATCCCACCATGTCCATCAATTTGGTGATGGGTTACTCCACCATGTCCGGAATTAGCTTGTGAGTCCAATCCGCCATGTCCAATTTATTGTATTATGGCTGTCAAGTCCATTCTAACATGTCCATTATTAGATTATGAAGGGCGTAGCCCGCGTCAGACTGAGTTAATTCCTTAACCCCGGTTGCACTCAGTGCATGGTGGTCAAATCTCGGCTCATGCTGACCAGGTTGTCCAATAGATGTTTTAAATACAACATTTTAAATAATTATACGGACCTAGATATTTCAAACTTGCAGCTGCAACCAATGATTCTAATCTGAATGAGGGCATAAAAGTATACATAAGTATAATTTTATTCGAGTAGAAATGCATGCAACTAAATGACTAATATATATATCACTATTAATTTTTAACAATATTAAATATTAAACTATTCATGTGATATAATCATTTAAATCCTACTTTACATTAATAATCTAGATCATAATTAACACTTAACAAAGTAATAAAATAATTATCAGCTTATAAACAAATATTTAATTACTATTATTTGTATATTTTCTTTTGAGACGACAATTACTTAACCACAATCTTGATAGTTTAGCTTACGGTTTTAAATCTTTAATCGCTATGCTTATTCATAGCAATTTAGTTAAATAAGCTGTACGATTCAAAGTATTTTAAATAATTTTTATTATTCTAAATTAAAAATATTATTAATACAATTATTATAAATTATTCGACTCAATAAAATTTTGAACTTTACTTATTTTCATTATGCTATTTAGGTTCGACGTTAGTGATTAGTACCCGACAATAGTTTAATAAACCATTTTTTATATTACTGACTCGTTATTAAAATAATCACTTTATTTACCTAATATAAAATTTAATATGGTTAAGGTAAAATCTTTATTTTATTAATCAATTATAACCCTCCGATTTAATTTAATCGATTGTTGTGTGCCGATTAATTATCGACCTTTGATCATTACCGTATTTTTATTACTTTTATCCATGTCGATTTCAACCAATAATTAATTAGTTTAGTAACTTTACCCATAACCCATTTAAATGATTATTTTTAAAGATTTATTACGAGTTAGTATTATTATATCGAGTCAACCCATATTTACAAAACTGCCATCTTCTTCTTCCCCCAACGCCCCTTCTTCTCCAAACTCCATCTTTGCACCCAAAAACCAGTCTTGGCGTCTTCTTCTTCAACCCAAAACCAGATCACTTCCTTCCAATTGCTTCCCTTCCCCTAGCAGCCCAATTGGAAGCCTAAAGCTCATGCATTTCAACAACCATCCACGTCCAACTCTGTTTTGCACCAAGACACGACTTCTGGCCAGCAGCCTTGCTGGGATTGCAAATTTCACTCCGTCCGGCCAGCAGCACTGCTGGGAACTCTTCCCTTCTCCTTGCACGACAACCCAATGTCAAGGCCAAGCGTTGTGAGCATGCACGGCGTGAGCCTTGGCCGGCGAAATGGTATATATGTTTTGAGTTCCTCCACGGCGCTGCTCCCTACAACTCCGCCTCTGTAATTCCACCACCACTTGGAAACTAGGGACATGGCGAGCCCTCCCTTCCGACCCAGCAGCAAGAGATGACGTCGGGGTTGTGAGGGAATGCCTTGCAAACATTTTTACGGTCGCCCATTGTAACGACCCGCCCGAACCGGACCAGGTATTACTTAAAAATAAAATTGATGTAACGGTAATATTCCAGAACATGAACTGAAATACAGCAAATAAGTCTTGCAACATATAATAAGAAACATAACAATAGAAATCATGTTCCCTAAAATTTAAAATAACCGTCCCACAATCTCGGACCGTTTCCCATAGCCACATACATAACACAAGAGAATAATAAGGAAATCCAATTTTTTTATCGATTCACCATACCTAGGTTGGTGAAAGAACCACCAACCACACTTCTATTCTTCAATCCAATGCTGTCACCTACGGAGGCAATTCCTGCGTTAGTGATAAAACCACTAAGCCGCGTAATTAAAAGAAACAAGTCAATAAAATCCCTATTATCATTTCACTCGTTTTTATAATTATTATTACACAAGTCTTTAGTAATTATCTTTCAAGTAATTCTGAGATTAGTAATTTTTCTCTCAGGTCATTCTGAGATTAGTAAAGTCTTCTCCAGCTCATTCTGAGATTAGAAAATCGTCTCCCAGCTCATTCTGAGATTAGGTGGTCTCCCAATTCATTTTTGAGATTAGTCATGGTGTCCATGTTCATTCTGAAATTTGAAATCGTCTCCCAACTCATTCTGAGACTAGGTGGTCTCCCAATTCATTTTAAGATTGGTCATGGTCTCCCAGTTCAATCTGAGATTAGGAATTATCTCCCAGCTCATTCTGAAATTTGGTGGTCTCCCAATTCATTTTGAGATTAGTCATGGTCTCCCAGCTCATTTTGAGATTAGAAATTGTCTCCCAGCTCATTCTGAGATTAGGTGGTCTCCCAATTCATTTTGAGATTAGTCTTGGTCTCCCAGTTCATTCTGAGAATAGAAATAGTCTCCCAGCTCATTCTGAGATTAGGTGGTCTCCCAATTCATTTTGAGATTAGTCATGGTCTCCCAGTTCATTCTGAGAATAGAAATTGTCTCCCACCTCATTCTGAGATTAGGTGGTCTCCCAATTCATTTTGATATTGGTCATGGTCTCCTAGTTCATTCTGAGATTAGAAATTGATCTCCCAGCTGATTCTAAGATTAGAAAACATCTCCTAGCTCATTCTGAGAGTTAGGTGGTCTCCCAACTCATTTTGAGATTAGTGCTGACAAGGCTACCAGTTTCAGAAAATACACCATTTCAATTAATTATACCAGTTTTGGAAAATATAATATTTGAAATAATTATACAGACAATACAACATTCCAAATAATTATACGTACAATATAAACTTTCAAATAATTATCCGGACAAACATAGTAATTTTAAAGGTGCGGCCCAATGTCGGACTGAGTCAATTCCTAGGTGGTCTAATCTGGGCATGTAGTTACAGCGCATGGTGGTCTAATTTGGGCTCAGGAGCTACCAACAAGGGAAAGTACAACATTTCAAATGATTATACAGGACCTAGATATTTCGAACTCGCAGCTGCGACCAACGATCCTAATCTGAACGAGAACATAAAATTATACATAAGTATAATTTTATTCGAGCACGAATGCATGCAACTAAATGACTAATATATATATCACTATTAAAATTCAACAATATTAAACATTAAATTATTCAGGTGATTTAATCATTTAAGTCCTACTTTACATTTTAAATTAATTATCTAAATCATGAATAATACCTACCAATTGATAAAATAATTATTACTAATAAACAAGTATTTAATTTTCCTTTGCGACGATAATTACTTAACCCCGATCTTGATGATTTGGTTTAGGGTTATAATTTTTTTATCGCTACTATTATTTATAGCAATTTAATTAATTAAGTTGTTCGATTAAATTATTTAAAATAATTTGTATTATTCAAAAATATTATTAATACTGTTATTTTAAATTATTTGACTCAATAAAGTTTCGAACTTTATTTATTTTCATTATTGTATTTAGGTTCGGCGCTAGTGATTCCTACCAAACTATAGTTTAATAACCCATTAACATAATTATCTTTAAAGATTTATTACGTGTTCGTATTATTTTTAACTCGAGTCAGTATCGAGTCAACCCATATTTAGAAAACTGCCACCCTCCTTCTTCTTCTTCTTCTTCTTCCCGTCGCCACTCTTCTCTGCACCAAAACCAGACCACGCCCTTCTTCTCCACACCTTTTCATGGCACCCAAACCCAGAATCACGTCCTCCCTCAACTTCAACCTTCTCCAGCAACCAATTGGAAGCCTAAAGTGTGTGTTTTACAGCAGTTAACCAAGACGACCATGTGCTGCACCATGGCGCCCAACTCCTGGTCTGTTCTTCTTCTCGCAGCCTCAAGACCCCTCCTTTCTTGCACCTTGCTCCAATTCAGATGTTCCACGACCTTAGGCCGGCCTCAAAACAGTAAGGATCAGCCACCTTCGGACGTTGCATGGAGTATGGTCGTCCTCCCCACTTCTGCACGTCGCTGCCAAGAATTCCGGCGAGAAGGTGGTCTGTAGTGGATTGTTTCGGCAGCCTGAACCACTGTGATGGAACCCATGATGCTGTCGACGAAGCACAAACGGCGTTTACCCCTCTGAAGCTTCCATTATAGCATCAATTGCATCAGAACATTGCCACTTCCATCACCCTTGCAACTCCGCCCACTCACAGCTGCAATTCCGCCACCCACCGGAAAACCAGGGACGTGGCGAGCCCCCCTCGAGCCAGCAGCAAGAGAGGTCGTCATGGTGTGAGGGACTGCCATGCAATTGTCCTTACGATCGCCCATCTTGCCAAAGTTTCAGGCTACTCAGCCATGGACGGGATTCTAATTTCAGTTCAGTTTAGTTCTTTTCTTGTTGATTTACAACTTTAAATCCCATGATCAACAAGCTTACTATCGAATTAAAAATATGCGTGCAATAAAATTAAGAAGAGGGATATAGGAAGGATACCCAAGCAAGGAAGATGCCGGCTCCGGTAAGGAAGAGGAGAAGAAGATGAGAGCGTAATGACGGCCCCCTCACAATTTATAAAATGAAAAATGATGTCCCTTCACAAAAAATGGCTAGGGTATGTGAAAACACACAAACATCGGTATTTTATTCCTTTAACCGGGTAACCGGGTGAAGAATAAAATATTTAACCAGGAAACTGGGTAAATAATAAAATATAATAATTAACTGGGTGGAATTTACCGGGTATTGGATATAACACGCTCAGTCCTTCCCGAACCGCATTCGCATTTTTTTGTTTCACCGTCTTTACAATCCCCCAACTTGGAAATATTTCGTCCACAAAATATCATAACAGGCAACAGAACAATTATGATTAACTTTATTTATTTCTTCGGGATCAGTTCATGCTTCTACAAATATAAAGCTCCTATGCCAGAAACAAGATAGGGTATTTCCTTGCCATTTTCGGTTCAGTCACCCACGTAGCTTCCTCTAACCCCTGATTTTTCTCCAATACTTTTACCAAAGGAATTTCCCATTCCTGAGTGTCTTTATTTCACTTCCCAGGATGCGGATCAGCTTTTCCTCGTAGGTTAAATTCGATTGTAGCTCTAAGCCTTCAAAATTTGTGATGATATGATCCTCTTCCCGTACATACTTCTTTAGCATTGACACATGGAAAACATTGTGTGCTCCAGCTAGGCTTGGTGGCAATGCTAATCTATATGCACAATTCCCAACTCGATCGAGGATTGGAAACGGTCCTATGAATCTTGGTTTCAACTTCCCTGATATTCTAAATCTGATTACCCCCTTCATAGGAGATGTGTTTAGGTACACAAACTCCATAACTTCAAACTCTAGGTCCTTCCTTCGAGTATCAGCATAACTTTTTTGTCGATGCTGAGCTGCCTCAAGTCTTTGTTGAATGAGTTTCACCTTTTCAGTTGCTTCCCTCATCATCTCTTGCACGACTATAACTGCTTCGGTAGACTCCAGCCAGCACGATGGAGATCTACAGGGCCTACCATATAAGTCTTCAAAGGGTGCCATCCCAACACTTGCTTGGTAAGAGTTATTGTAGGTGCATTCAGCCAAAGCTAAGTGTTTCTCCCAGTCACCTCCCCAGTCAAAAATGCAAGATCTTAACAAATCTTCCACTATAGTCCTCTCTCTTTGACCATCAGTTTGGGGATAATATGTTGTACTCAACTTAATTTGAGTTCCCATGGCTTCTTGGAAAGCATCCCAGAAATGTGAGGCGAATAGGTGATTGCGGTCGGAGACTAGCTCCTTTGGAATCCCATGCAATTTGACAATATTGTCAACATATAATCCTGCCAGGTATTCCACCGTTCTCATTGATTTCGTGGGGATGGGGTGAGCTGTAACGACCCGCCATTTTTCATGATAATATTGTGGGCCTAACTGGCTAGGTGTTACTCAAAATTAAAGCAATTATGTCACAAGCAATTATGTCAAACATTATTAGAAATCATAACTTATAATAAAATCCCACAGTCTTGGACCGTTTCCCAGCAGCCACACTTATTCCTCAATTAAATAACAAAAAGGAGTCCTCATATTACTTTGCTCCATGCTCTAGTTGTCAATCATCTAATCTCGGATCTGCACACCTGCGGAGGCAATTCCGCGTTAGTGATTACAACACTAAGTAGTATAATAGATAAAACAAACAAGTACATTCCACCATTTTCATATATTTATTTTAATATGCGGTGGAGCGATTCCGCTATACTCCAAAACAATGCGGAGGAGGTGTCCGCTGTGATCCGCACACCCCGGCCGTAGCCTTTTTATGGGGAGGCTACCACTACCGTCTCCAGTGCCAGTGCCTCGCACACCCCGGCCGTAGCCTTTTTGTGGGGTAGCTATCACTGCACTCGGGTGATTGCTATGCCCCGTTTGTGGGAAGCTCTCACTACCAATTCTAGTGCCAGTGCCTCGCACACCCCGGCCGTAGCCTTTTTATGGGGAGGCTATCACTGCACTCCAGTGCCAATGCCTTGCACACCCCGGCCGTAGCCTTTTTGTGGGGTGGCTATCACTGCACTCAGGTGATCGCTATGCCCCGTTTGTGGGGAAGCTCTCACTGCCAACTCTAGTGCCAGTGCCTCACACACCCCGGCCGTAGCCTTTTTATGGGGCGGCTATCACTTGTAAAACCCACGATTCGAGTTAGGATTTTATATTTAGAATCGGTCGGGTCGACCGTTATTTTTCGAGTTGAGTCAGTTTCAGGACACGTGTACCGAGCCGACGTCGGTCGCGTGTATGAGCTATGAGGGTCATGCGTACCCAAGTATATGATGATAACGTCAGGAACACGAGCAGAACAGAATGAGTTATCAGAATATATGAGAGTATGC
>JAURVB010004320.1:0-16169 GCA_033002965.1 Piper betle
CAGCAAAGCAGAGTTCCAAGCCTTCCAAGGGCAAGGAATTGGTTGTGGAGCTTGGAGGAGAAACACCTTCCAGGATAATTGGTAGTTGTGTGATCAATTGGGTTGTCAATGGTGGTACGATTTAGGTCTTCTTACTTTGATCGCCTTGTATGTTGCAATTGGTTTTAAGAGTCTGTTCTCTTTTATTGTGTTTTTTATTTTTGAATTTAATGAAATGGAATAATTTGAAGGTTACATGATGAGTTTGATATTGATGCAGTGATTGAATTTAAGGTGTTTTTGATGGTCTGTTCACAAAAAATAAATCCAATAGAAAATCATAATATATTTATACAAAAATAAATAAAGAGATTCATCATCTGACTACAAAAGGATTCAGAAACCAACCTCTTCGAAAGGTTGACACCGACGCCGATGCCTCCGCTGGGGGTGGTTGTTGGGTGCTGATTTTTTCGGGGTGCGGATGGCTTCCAGGTGATGGAGGTGGTCGGCTTCTAGGTGGGTGATGGCGGCAGATGGCTTCCAGGTGAGGGAGACTAGGGTGTGAAGGGGGAGAAGGGGGTGAAGAATGAGAATTACGGTTGTGTTTATCTTATGGGATGATGCAAAGTAATCATTATAATCATTATAATTGAAATATTTCATTATAACTTATTAATATTCTGTTTGGCTCTTTACTTACGGATAAGGTTCCAATTTCTTTGCATTTATGTAAAAGATAGATTTTAATTTTATGGATAATTTTTTTAATTTTTATCTTATTAAATAATTAATAAAATAGATGACAATCATATGATATCTTAAATATAGATTTTAATTTCAATTTTATGGATAAATTTTCATCTTTATTTCATTAAGAAAATAAAGTAGATGATAGTTACATGACTTCTCAAAAAATAGAATTGAATTTTAAAAATATATTTTGACTATAATTCATTTTATTTTATTTTATTTTTGTTATATTTTGATTGGTTGCTTCTCTTACTTTTCATCTCAAACCAAATTTGAATTCTCCTCTTATTGATAAATAAAAGCAGAAGATTAGATGCCTTATGCACAGGTGTTTTAGTTGCTTCGGTTCGATTCATGATGTTGAACCTATCATCCATCTCTCCAAAAATTGAGGTCTCTAATTGCAAGGCTACTTTGGTTTGAAGTATTGGCTGTAAGAGGCTAAGATGCCTTAGACTATTTATACTCCAACAGGAGATTTTTTTAGAAAGATTTTCATTTGACTCAGAGACTTTCAACTTCACATCCTTCGTTTTTACTAGATGCCGTGACATCATGGGAACTATGTGGCTCTACAAAAATCGTTTGATGTTTGGTGGTGAGATTGTGTATATTTCTCACCTTCTTCAAATATTGAAACAAAAAGATAATTCATATTTATTGCGTCGATCTTTGCTTTGTAGACCTCGGCTTTAGATTTTTGCACCACTAATATTCGAAACTCATTGAAGCCATTTCATGTCAGACAACTTTTTTGTGTTGATATATGGAAGTTTTCATTCACATAACGATCTTGTGTTGGATGTGTTGGATGAATGGATGGAGGATGTAACATCCCTTTTTTTGGTATGAGGTAGATCGAAATGTGATGTTAAAAATTCGTAAAGCTTATAATTTAACTAGTATCGTATAAACTTCATGGAAGTAGTTTTCAAATGCATAGGCTGGAACCACTTAACAACCAACAAAAATTAACAAAAATTATGCATACATACATAATCATGCATACTATGCCAGAGCACATAATGGTGAAGTATACGGTGAAGAAGAAGAACAGAAAGAGGAGTATACGGTGATCAAGGCCACGTGTATAGTAAGTTTTTTCCCATAATTTTGTTTTAATTACAATGAATTTTTTTAAAATTTAAATTGTTTGAACGTATATAAGGGTAAAATATCTAAGATTATATTGGAATGTGGATAACATTAATGACATAGGCTAGGCAGCTAGTCATGAGTTTAGTATAAAAATTCCGAAGACAAAATTTCTTAAAATAAATAGCTTAAAATAATTTTTAATATAGTCTCACATCTAATATCTCGTAAGGTAAAATTTGGTATATTAGTAGAGATGTCTCTATCAAAATTTTATTGTTGAGAACGAGTAGAGATGTCTCTGTCAAAATTTTATAGTTGAGAACAACCAAGTCAAATAATTCTAAATTAATGATAACAATTGTAGTGATAATTGTTGACATTTGAATTTAAATTGCGTATTTATTTACGAGTAGTTTTTATAAAAGAAAGGTAGATACGAGAAGGGAATAAGTATTCTACGATGGGTATTTTTTTAAATCAATATTTTTTATTTCATGCAATAATCTTGTATAGCTTTGGAGAGAAAAAAAATCTTTTGTAACTTAAGTGTAACTTGCAGTGGGAAAGATATAATGGTATTAATATTTGTGTTTGCAGGCCATGATCCTTGGTGGGACAGATACCACTTCGGTCACCCAAGCTGGAGCCGTCTTCTTCATGGGGCAGCGCTACAGTGCACTGCCAATTGTGGGCCGTCGGATCACAATCAAACTACAAACACCCCCCCCAAAAGTGCGCTCATCCGGCCGCCCCCGGCCCCCGTCCGACGGCCGCCCCATGCCCCGTCCCGCCGCCCGCCCCTGCCCCACCAAGCTGCTGCCTTTGCCCCCGCCGGCCTCCCCTGCCCCTGCCCCCGCCCGCCCCTGCCCCCGCCCCCGCCCCCCGCCGCTGGCCGCCCCATGCCCCTGCCCCACCCAGCAGGCCGCCCCTACCCTCGCCCTGTCGCTGCCCCTGCCCCCGCCGGCCTCCCCTACCCCCGCCCCGCCCCTGCCCCCGCCCCCGTCTGCCGCCACAGCCTCTGCCCTAGCCCCCTCCCCTCGCTCGTAGCCATCGCACCCCCCCCCCCCGTGGGTGGCCGGCGGCGAGGTCGCCGGCGATGGGGTGGCGTGGCGAGACAGAGCAGGAGGAACAGGGGAGGGTAAAATCGTAATAAAAACTTTACTCGGTCCCGACTCGAGTTAATATTACGAAATAAATTAAAAAAATAATTTTTTTAATAAATACTTGATTTGATCTCTCACTAGATCGAGCCAATATTACGAAATAAATTAAAAAAATAAATTTTTTTATAATAAATACTTGATTCGATCTTGCACGAGATCGAGTCAATACTACGAAATAAATTAAAAAGATAAAATTTTTTGATAATAAATACTTGATTCTATCTCACACAAGACCGGCGCCGCACATTTCCCAACAGGCCCATCTCACCCTCGCTCGTAGCCACCCCAGCCTCCGCCCCAAGAGAGAGCGGGGGAAAGGGGAGGGTAAAATCGTAATAAAAATTTTACTCGTTCGCAGACTTGAGTTAATATTATGAAATAAATTAAAAAAATAAAAAAAATTTATAATAAAAACTTGACTCGAGTCAATATTACGAAATAAATCAAAAAATAAAATAAAATAATTTTGTAATAAAACTTGACTCGATCCTACATGAGATAGAGTCAATATTACGAAATAAATTTCAAAAAATAAAATAAATTTAAAAAAATAAAACTTGACTCGATCCTGCTCCAGACTCGAGTGAATATTATGAAATAAATTTTAAAAATAAAATAAAATAATTTTGTAATAAAAACTTGACTCGCTCTAGACACGAGTCAATATCATAAAATAAATTTTAATAAAATCTAAAAATAATTTCTTAATAAAAACTTGATTCGATTTAATATTACAAAATAAAATTTAAAAATAAAATACAATAAAATAAAAACTTGACTCGTTCTCGACTCGAGTCAAGTTTTTATTTTATTGTATTTTATTTTTAAATTTTTTAAAAATTTATTTCGTTATATTGAATTGAGTCAAGAGCCAGTTAAGTTTTTATTAAGAAATTATTTTTATTTTTTAAAAAAATTTATTTCATAATATTAGCACGAGTTGGGACTGGGTCATATTTTTATTATGAAATTATTTTATTTTTTAATATTTATTTTGTAATAAAAATTTAACTCATGTTGGGATCGAGTAAAGTTTTTATTACGAAACTACCCTCCCCTGTTCTCCCCCTCGACCCTCTGTTTGCCGCGCCACCTCACAGCCGGCGACCTGGCCGCCGGCTGCCCGCGGGGAGGGGGGGGTGGGTGGGTTGGGCTGTGGCACGAGGGGCCGCCGCCGCAGGCGGGGGACAGCCACTTCGGGCATGGGCGAGGGGAGACGCGGCTGCGGGCGGGGGCGGCGGGGGGATTGCGGCTTTGGGCAGGGGCAGGGGGAGGTCGCGGCGCCGGGCGAGGGCAGGTGGGCCACAGCTAGCACGGGCGGGGGCGGGGGGTGAGGGGGAAATGCGGCTGCGGGCGGGGCCGGGGCGGAAGCTGGCTGCCAGGGGGGATGGGGCGCCGTGGCTGCTCGATGGGGCGGTGGGGACTGTGGCTGCGGGCAGGACCGGCAGCAGGGGCCGGGCCGGGGGGCGAGGGCGGGGCGGGGGGCCGGGCGGCGGAATCCGGCAAGGGGGCGGCGCCCTGGGCAGGAGAAAACAGGGGAGGGGGAAAAGCAAAGGATGGATTTGGACCGTTGGATTTTGATCCAACGGTCCAAATCCAAAGCTGCCCATACGCTGCATTTTGATGCAGCGTATGGTAGTATTTTTGCTTCTTCATGCTCTCTAAATGTCTTAGAATGCGTCCAAGCGGACATGGACACTCATGTTGGAAAGAGCCGGAATGTGGACGAATCGGATATTGAGAACCTCGTTTACCTCCGTGCCATTGTTAAGGAGACCCTTCGGTTTACTCCGACCGCACCCTTCATTGTGCCACAGGAAGCCACCTGGAGTGTTTGCAGGCACACAACTATTTGTGAACCTGTGGAAGCAGCAGATGGACCGGAGTGTATGGACCAACCCGACAAAGTTCGATCCTGGCCAGTTCCTCATGCAGCACACTCATGTAGAGCCGAAGGGCCAGCATTTTTAATACATTCCTTTCGGGTCAGGTAGGTGGTCGTGCCCGGGTATCGCGTTCAACTTGCAGGTCATGCACCTTGCTCTTGCCAGGCTTGCCCATGGGTTTCAGATGGAGTTGGTTGGAGATGGACAATCGGACTTGAAGGATAGGTTAAGCCTTGGCATGAAGGATAGGTTACGCCTTGGCAATCCCAAGGCAGCACCTTTTGAGATCTCGCTCTTCCCACAGCTTCCTTCCCACCTTTATGATTGAATAAAAAGGAAGGAGTAAATGATAATTTGATCTATTTAATTGTACGAAGGAAATGTTTATTATTGTTGAATGAGAGATTAGACATATATAATTATAGAAAAAATTTTGTTGTAGCACTTGCTATAGAAAAACCCTCGTAATGGTGTAAATTACCACACTTCATGGAATTTGAAAGATATAACCATTATAAACAATTAAATTTCATGAAGTGTGGTAATTAGCACCAATGAGAGGGGACTATGAGAAATTTGTTATAGCAAATGTTACAGCAAATCCCTTCTCAAGATTTTAATACAAGGCTTAAAATTCATTTTTAGTGGGGGCTTCATTCACAAATAAACCAAAGTTTTGTCATTTCAGTTACAATAGATGAACTTAGAATGTTTGTCAATGCTTTCAAATGCTGCTTCAATGAATTTAATCAATTAGTAGTACGACTGAGTTTCGACTTTGATTGTTGTGGATTTGATTCAAGGTTAAGATCATCAATAAAATTATGTAAATATGAAAGGAAATGCTTCTTTCTTCTTCGCCTAATCGCCACCATGCACCAAATTAGTGGCTTGACCGGATAAACATAAACTTGCACAAAAAGTTTTTTATTTTTAATATATGGTGGACTTTGATCATGTAACCTAGAAGTTACATTGTTGAATTGCGTATAATTTACCATTTTACTGTGATTTTAATATCCACTCTCAATGTGTTTGTGTTGGTTCATGAGTTAGAATAAACTCAAATGCATGTGAAATGTGCTTGACTTGAAGACAATTTAAGTGGTTTGACTCGAGCTTATTCAACACAATTAGCAAACATAATTTTATTTATGTGTTAAAGGGCTTCAAAAACTCGTACCAAACTTTTTTGCAAGGGTTGTCTTCCCAACCCCGCCCATGCCATAAATCCCAACAATTCCAACATCATCTTCGGTAAGAAATTTGCATACGTCATCGAAGGCTTGGTCTTGCCCAATGGAGACCTACGACGAAATCCGGCTCCTGCCACCTGCTTGAGGAGAGGTCGATGATGTAGAAGGAGTACTTATCACTTCTGCAGGATTGGTAGGAGCAGGCGTTTGACCTTGTGGGTTAGCTGGATCTACCCCTATCACAGAGGTCTGACGTGCGTGATGAATCCTCGTTGCATTGTTGATCAACCCTTGTACAGAAGGGATGTTGGAAGGGATTTCCTTTGGTTTTTCTTTTTGCCAAAACGACTCAACATCTTGTGGGGTTGGAGGAAGAAGAAGTGGATGCAGGAATAATGGAGAGAAGCAGACAGTAACAGATCAAGGAAGATGGGGCGGGAGGTGCAAATGTGATCAGAATGAAAGTAGATGAAGAGTGGGCAAATCAAATCATTTGTGAAGAGGAAGAACAGAAAGAGCTTAGAAGTTGCCGTGAAAAATATAAATATATTTTCTTTTGAGACTGTGTCATCGAATAAATATACACATAAAATTATTTAAACGTGAAAGGAAATGCTTCTTTCTTCTTCACCTAATCACTACCATGCACCAACTTAGTGGCTTGACCAAATAAACATAAGCTTGCGTAAAAGATTTGTATTTTTCATATATATGGGGGACTTTGATCATGTAACCTAGAAGTTAAATTGTTGAATCGCGTGTAATTTACCATTTTATAGTGGTTTTAATATCGACTCTTGATGTGTTTGTGTTGGTTCATGAGTTAGAATAAACGCAAATGCATGTGAGATGTGCTTGACTTGAAGACAAATTAAGTGAGTTTGACTCGAGCTTATTCCACAGCTTGGAGAAGATGGAGAGGAAAAGGAAGTGGTTTTTGCAGCTTAGCGCAGAGCATAAACTACTGGTCATGAAGTTTCACAAATCAAGAACCGAAGATCAATGAATCACTCGGGGAAAAGGGGATCAAGGACTGTTTCTCAATAAGCAGCTAATATGAAAAACCTTAAAAGACGAGATGAATTTGGTTCAATGCATAGACGATGTAGCTAATAGCCGTAAACACCCTGGGACGCAAGGTGGTTACCGATCAGATGGTATGCCACCTGGGTCAGATGAACTCCATCCCACTGCAAGTATTGGGACGGATCAGAGCAAACGGTTGTACCCTCGGCTCCACACATTTGGTTCGCTTCAAAGTTGTACTCTCCTCCTCCTCCGCAACATGCACTCTGAGCTCTCTCGTCCGATCCCTCCGCCACTTTGATCCCCACGTCCGGGTCTTGTAGAGAGTTGTAAAGGTCTGCGTACTTGATCACAACGTCCGGGTACTTGCTCCTCAATCCCTCCGATGCCTTCTCCAGATGGCTGTTGTGAGACTGGGCAAACTGGCTCAACCCCTGACGCATTTGTTGCTGTCGAAAGCCGACGCGTCGCTGCCTTGGAACATGGTGAGGTAGATTGCTATATTTGTAGTTGTAATGTCCAGTTTCTTTCTCGTTATGATAGAAACGAGGCGAGGGGGTTTGACGGAAGAAGGTGATCTCCTTCCTCTGATATTCTACCTTAATTATATTTTTTTCCTAAGTCCATATCCGACGAAGTTTTACCCGCCGTTTTCGACGGCAAGGGTGGCGGAGCTCGCCGTTGTCAATTCAGATCCATGGAAACCTTGGAAGAAAGGATAGGAAGTTGCAAAAAATGATTCTTTCCAATCCCCTCAACATCGTCGGAGTTGGTAGCGGAGACTACGAAGTACGTGTTTCCTAAGAGATTCGAGAGCAGGAACCTCAAGGAGGCTTTGATGGCCGGTCACTTTACTGCTCTGCTTTGTCTTACTTCTTTACCATCTGCTTTGTTTCAATGTCAATACTTTGTCTAAAAAATAAATAATTGATTCTTTCTTAAGTGCCGGATCTTGAGACTATCAAATTTGAAGTTCTAGCTTGGTGGGATGAGTACGAGATTAGACAAGTTGAGGTAAGGCAATCGCATAAACTGTGCCAATCTATTTTTTTGTTGGTTGAGTTTTCTTGATTATGATATGATGTGTTACTTGTTTACTCATTTTTTAAATCAGCAATTCTACTTGGAATGCATTCTACTACTGCCTGATCTAGTGATTGATTTGTCAATGACTGATTTTTTGCGGTGGAAGCTGCTACCAATGCATGTAAACCATGAGCAACGGTTAGCTTGTCATCATTTTGATCCATTTATTGTTGCTCGTCGTTCGAATTTTTCTTACTTGTATTTAAACAGTCATGGAACGCTCTACTACTGCCGGACAAAGTGGGGGAAGAATCCAGTGAGCTATTTATATTTTTACTTTGCCCAAAAACTTATGAAACTACATTGCTTAGCAGATTACTGTTGTTTTCTTCAACAGACAACTAATTCTCATCAATCATCAGGCATGTCAGAACGTGGTGGGGTTTTTGACAAAATCAAATTCACCCAACACTGGGTATCATTTCAGGATGAAGAAAACCTTGGTTGTCGGACTGTTTATCTGCGGACATCTATCATTAAGATGGATGCCCAGCAATCTGATCTTCGTTTTTGCTTCAGAATTATCTATCCCTTAAAGGCCTATACTTTGCAGGTCTCGACAGAACTTTTTTGTTTTGTTTCTTCTGGAAATGTGGGACAATATGATAATCCTGCTGCTTTTAACAGGCACAAATGGAGTTGATCATAAAGATTGGGTTGATAAAATTAGAGGAGTCACTACTTCACTTCTGAATTCTCCTTTTCATGAACAGGTAATGGTCGTGGAAGCACTGAATTTTATTCTAAGTTCCTGCTATTTTGTGTGATGACAGACACTTATTTACTGTATTACTTACATCAAATTCTATGGATCTTGTGACTGTTTTACAAATGTGCTACTAAGAGATGAAAAACTGATTATTAAGGATTCAATGTATGTTAAATAGATCCCTTTCAAAGACTGGACGTTGATGCGAACAACTTAGTTGAAAGTGAACCTGAATACTTATTTACCAGAGGTGATACAGATGAGGCATTAGAAGGGGATATAATAAGCGAGGGTCATGATAATGTGTGTACAATTCTTAGGAGAATTCCTGGTGATAACAAATTTGCTGAATGTGATGCTCGTGAACCTGTATGGGCATCATTAAATCTTGAAATTTTGTTGGGCATTGAATGCTCAGGGGTGCATCGGAATCTCGGTGCTCATATTTCACAAGTGAGAAATTAGTGTGTAAGCAAAGTCAGCCTAAGCAAATATGTATGTGCAGGTGAGATCACTCACACTTGATCTTATTTAGGGCCTGTTTCATGCTCTGTATGGGAAGGGTGGTGCTAAGGGGAGGATATAGGTTGGGTGGGAGATATTAAGGGAGGAAGAAGAGGTGACGCTATTAAAGAAGCTCTCACGTCAACCAACGCTACCTTAGCTGCATCTGTTTCCCCTTCAATCTTCTTCTTTTATCTTATTAATTCCCGGTGTGCTATTAAAGTAAACAAAAATTAACCAAAATCTCATTTTTGCAATGCTGAAATAACTAACATTTATAGAATAATTTAAGAACTATAAGCTCTAATGGACTCGTCTCTCAATTACAACAAGCTCCAAATTCCCAAAATTTATACTTGTATCCTTGATCAAAAAGCTCAAGGCCACTTTCATGACCTGTGTTGAAAGATTGAATATTTGTGAAGAACTCTAGAAAACTAGTAAAATCAGACGATGTTGGAGTCTGGTTCAATCAATTTCAGATCTCACCCCTCCACGGAACAAGCATTTGAGCATAGAATTCAGCATGCTCCTGCCAACCAAGACGTGAATGAGCTGCTCAATTTTGTCTTCTTAAAAGCACAAACAGCAAGAAAAGAAAAGAAAAACAAAAATGAAGTACCTTCAAAGCAACCATAACCGCTGCAACTACTTGTTCTCTGGATAAATAATCTATGTTTTAGCTTATGCCCACAATTTTTTGATAAATAAACGTATTATTAAAAAATTATTATTTGGAAATACATTGATTCTATTATAAGATTAATATTTTTTATATGAGTGGTAATCTACCGTAAACTCTAATATGGTTACAATGTCTTATCAACTTTAAATAAATCACTTATTAAATTTCCAAATGACAATTTTATTATTTTCAGAATAAATAAATAATTTTATTCAGGCTTTTCTAATCATTCATTTGTTCTGACATTCCAACCGATTATTTATCTTTCTACATTTCTTCGTATAAAATTAAAATCATATCAATTTTGTTAGGCACTTCTAACCGTTTACCAATTTTGGAATATGCATGAAGAAGACCGCGTCTAAATTTTAGCACATATAATCACTAAGAATCATGATTGACTAACCACATCAATGTACTTTGAAATATTAAAACTTGAACATGAATAATTATTATATATCTTTTTATCCTCTGTTTCTCTCAGTGTAAAAATAAAATAAAAATTAAAATAAAGTAATATTAAAGCTATTAAATCATTTGGCTGTGATCAAACTAATTTTAAGACATACATCTATTTCCCTCCAAAATCTAATCAGTTGGTGATATGGTAGCATCCGAGTCCAAATTTGTAATTGGTTGATCAACAACTATACCCACACATTTGATCAGTACAATTTTCTTGCTACATTTTAACCTTTTTATAAGAAAATAAAATTCATAAAATTGCAAAAAAAAATCCTCACTTGTGAGTACTTAATTAGATTCTGCACTTAAAAGTAAATATATTACACAACAAACTCCGTCGACAATTGAAGCTTTATATGGTCGTCCCTTCACCAAATTCTTCAATTATCAAGTAAATTAAGAAGTAAAAATGTAGCTGAACAAAATTAGCTGCAGTGAAATCCAACATAAGCAGTATCTGATCTTTCTTTTCTTATTTACCTTGCATTAGACAAAGACAAACTAGTTAATGGTAGTTTCAAGACCATATTGCAATATTTTTTTGTGTTTTTCATTCAGAATATCAAATAGTTTGTCAAAATACTTTGAATTCAAATTATCTTTAGAACTGCATATGTTCGCCAAAAGATGTATCCAGTACACTGATTTAATTATTCCATCATCAATCTGAACTTCTATCTCTGTTTTATTTTCTCGTCTTTAACAAGGATTGTTGCAAACCTGTCAACTAATATAACCATCCTGCAACCAGCTGGACTAACAGTTGGGACAAAATTAAAATTCCTGAAACTAGATGCGACTTCTTGGTTGCATCAATGCCAGAAACTCCAAAAGCAATTGTTTTAACCTCTTACCAGCTCATCATCTTCGTCGGAATTGGCCATAAGCCTTGCAACCAGAGCACTTATTATAAGGACAATAATTATGAATGGAAAGTGAAGCGCTAAACATGAGATTCAATCCGAAATTAAATGCATGGCTAAAATTATACAAATGTAGCAAATGAAAAACACAAAAACACACATGAACAACTGCTAACAGTTTGGTTGCATCAATGCTAGAAACTCCAAAAGCAATTGTTTTAACCTCTTACCAGCTCATCAACTTCGTCGGAAATTGCCATAAGCCTTGCAACCAGAGCACTTACTATAAGGAAAATTAATATGAACTGAAAGTGAAGTGCTAAACATGGGATTCAATCCGAAATTGAATGCATGGCTAAAATTATACCAATGCAGCAAATGAAAACACACAAACACACATGAACAACTGCTAACAGTTTGGTTTGCTTGAAAATGAAGTGGCCATGGCAGAAGAGTGTCCACCTCCAAAGTGGTGAAGTTCATTAACAGATGAAAATGCTAACCCAAAAAGAGCCATCTTTGTAAACCATCCATGCACCTCTGTACCTGCAATTGTGAATGATGAACAGTGTGAAATTGAGCCTCTAGATGTCAAATCAGCCAAGACAAATAGATACGTGATTACCTCCAAATTCTCAAAAGGGCACTCTTCCAGGATGATCATAATTTACTTGCTTAAATCTTCAAAAAGGGAGGAGAGGTAGGACTTGAAGTATTCATCTTGCCACTGTAGCCCTTCCCACCAATCCTTTGTTCCCATAATCTTACCTTGCAGTGGCCTTTTCTCATTCATTAAGCCTCTGGAAAATTTTTCTAGTTTCTCACATTCATCTATGTGCAAATGCAAGAGGGAAGGAAAAGAGACACTGTCACTACCAATGGTCGTCACTTGTGGAAGAGAATAAAGAGAAAGGGATTTTAGATGGGGAAAGCACAAAGGTAATGACCCAACGCCCTCATTTGGATTCATAAGCTCTCCTTCTAATTTAGGACAATCGCCTATGTCAAGATCTTTTAGATGTTCAAGATGCTCAAGGCCTATAATATGTTTGAGGGAAGCACATTTGAAGATAGTCAAAGAGCACAGGCATTTGAGGGCATCCCTGCCTACTTGCAACTTCACTAATCGACGGCATCGTGCAATGATGAGCTTCTCGAGCCTGGGCAAACAAACGCTTTTACTTGATACAATTATTTCATCAAGCGGAAATTCAAGAATTGTCAACTCAAACATCTCGTTCATGGTCTCAAGTGCTGATCCTATGTCGGCCCACTTAAAAATTGGCCACCTTATCATTTCGAAGAATTCTTAGGGACTTGGACAACTTCTTTAGACCGTCTATGCTTAAAGTTAAGCCAGCACTGTCCAAATTCAACCAAGGTGGAAATTCGTCCATCCCATGATCCAAATCTTCTCCTTCACGCTCAGCCACTAACCCCAAGGATTTGATGCATAGATGTTCCAACTTGGATAAATTCCAGAGATCAGCCGGTAATATGCCCACACTTGTCACACTCAATTCCAATCTTCTAAGCTCGCACATATGCTCAAATATCCCATTCGGAATGAGATTGATGAAACAATCCTTGTAGTTACTTAGATGAAGTAGTTCCTCTAGCTTACTCAACATTCTAAGCTCCAAAGGTATCATTTTTATGAATGTGTGGCCGGTTATCCTGAGCTTTCTAAGCTCCCTAAGTTGTCCTATGGCTGGTGGAAGTGAATCTATATCTTCTTCAAACGTTATACGTAACACATTTAGTTTTCTTAAGTTTCCTAACTCACTTGGAAACTTTTCTAGATTAGTAACGCAAATGCTAAGCCACCTCAATTCGGTAAATTGTCCAACAACCTCAAGTGTTGTATCAAGAAATCGAAGATTATCCATTTGTAAGATCCTTAATTTGTCCATGAATTGCAAGAAACTTATTTTACAATTTAGGTCTCCTTAGTCTCCTGCTATCAAAAATTAAGGTAGACAAATTTCGGCAATGAGGTTGCTCCGGTAAATCATCCCCTTCAAGTACGTACATCCCATTAGCCACCTCCCACCTATTCTTTATCTCGTCTTTTGTCAATTTCAGACGTTCACCATGAACGAAGAATTTTAATTCAGAGGCAATCCATAGCCCCATGTCCCGTATAATGTCATGCATTGTCAGGGATCCACCACCTTTTAATTCAAGCAAGCAAGCCGCCGACAGTCTATCTATAATTGCATACCCTCTATTACTCGTATCATGATAACTGCCATCCAAATCCAAAATCCCATCTCCAATCCAAAACTCTACAAGCTCTTTTCGATAAATTTCCCAATCTTCTGGATACAAACAACAAAACAAGAAACACTCCTTCTCAACGTCATTTTGTATGTTGTCGTAACTCAACTTTAAGATAGAAAATAGTCTTTCTTCAGACCCTTGAACCTTCGCCGGAGATTTTCGAAGATTATACAATGCGTCTTCCCAAGCTCCACGACTGTATTTACATGTCATAGCCCTCCCAATAACGATGAGTGCGAGCGGCAGCCCTCCACATTCTGCAGCAACACTTTTAGCAAGGTCAAGGATTTCATGATGGGAGGAATGAAGGGTCTTAGTCCCAACATGTTTGGCAAATAATGCCCAGGAGTCATCCCACCCTAGAGGTTGAATTTTGATCTCTCTATCAGGCTGCATCTGTGAGCATACATCTTCTAATCGAGTAGTAAAAATTATTTTAAAGATGGATGTATCAACACTCATCTCACCCAAAACTCCAATCTCATATAAATCTAAAGCTTCCCATATATCATCAAAAAGTAAGGCTAGTTTCCTTCAGGCTGCTAGCAATTGCCTTGTTTATATCCCTTGCACGTTTGTGAGGGTGTGCATCCTTCTTAAAGGGTAAATCCATCTCCTCCATTATATCTTCTTGAATCTGATCAATGTTTACGATTTTTGAGACAACAATAGAGAGGACTTTGAAGTTAGTGGGCCCCAAAAACTCGTACCAAACTTTTTTTGTAAGGGTGGTCTTCCCAACCCCGCCCATGCCATAAATCCCAACAATTCCAACATCATCTTCAGTAAGAAATTTGCATACCTCATCGAAGGCCTTGGTCTTGCCCAATGGAGATTGAGGACGAAATCCGGCTCCTGCCACCTGCTTGAGGAAGAGCTTGAGCAGAGGTCGATGATGTAGAAGGAGAACTTGACACTTTTACAGGATCAGCAGGAGCATATGGTCCGGCTATAATCGAATTTCCTGAAGTTTGACCTTGTGGGTTAGCTGGATCAGCAGGAGCAGATGGTCCAGCTATAATCGAATTTCCTGGCTTTTGACCTTGTGGGTTAGCTGGAAGTACCCCTATCACAGAGGTCTGATGTGGTAGACGATTCCTCATTGCCCGGTTGAGGATCCCTTGTATAGAAGGGTTGATGGGAGTGATTTCCTTTTGGGACATCTTGTGGGGAGAAGAGCTAGATGCAGGAATAATGAAGAGAAGAAAAAAGTAACTGATCTAGGAACTAAGATCTCAGTGAAATGAAAAATGGAAAACAACACAAGACCCAGAAAGGAAGGAGGGAGGGCTTGTAGGGAGCAAAGGCAAAGTAGATCAAAGTCAACTGCGGAGAAGATGATAGGAAAAGAGGGGTATAAGAGGAGAAATACAAATACAGGACTAAGTCACATACAAATACCGACCTGGAAAAATCTGGCAGTGGAGCGGCCATCGTAATTATATAAGATAAGATGTGTACCTTATATATTTGATCTGTCCACTGACTAAATATCTAATTCATCTTCCTTCTTCTTTGTTGTGTGGGACTATATATCTAATTCAATGACGATGATGAATTGCAGATGCGGAGGGAAGGGAGTTGCTAAGGGGAGGGGACTGGTTGGGTAGGAGATATTAAGGGAGGAAGAAGAGGTGGTGCAAAGTGAGGAATTAATGGGGGCAGATGGAAGGGATTAGAGAAGCTCTCATGTCAACCAACGCTTCCTTAGCTGCATCTTTTCCCCTTCAATCTTCTTTTTTCTCTTATTAATTTCCCCTACCAACTTAAACTTTGCTTACTTTACTGGCTATGCATATATATGAGCAATATATGGCCAGTGCATGCAGATGTATAAATATAATCCCATGGCTTAATAATTAAGCTTAGTTGATTGATGATGATAGAAAATGTTATATCAATATGCATATATATATATATAATTTTACGTCGACTGCTTGTTTCGGGTGGGGAATTTGATCAACACTGTTTTTCGACTACCAATCACTGATAACTATTGTCTCTCACTTGCATTATAAGATGGAATAGCTGTTTTGCTTTCATGCATATACTGTTACCATCCAACATATATATAATATTGAAGTCCATCGATGATCAACTTAAAACTTACCCAGTGAGTAATGAGCATTTATTGTTTTTTCCTTGTGCAACAAATATAACTGGGGAATTTGATGTGTATTTTTTAAAAAAACATTTTTTTAAAAAATTAACGCTTAAAAATTAATGCACGAAATCACCAATATAAAAACACCAAGCTAGCAAGTGACCCAACTTGCTAGCTAAATCACTAATGATTCTTTTGGATAGAATTTCTCCAAAAATACTTCGATGTTTAAAATAGTTTTGCATTTATTTCAAACCGTATTTGGTAAAAAATTGCGTGAGCAAGACTAAGTCTTTTATTTGATTGATTTCTTCCCTACGGTTGGGAGCTTGCTGGTCAAAACAAACTGTATATATATATATATATATA
>JAURVB010004321.1:0-39830 GCA_033002965.1 Piper betle
AATGAAATATTTTCAATTGTTCTTATATAACACGAACCCTGTTGTTCATTATTAATAATATGCCAGGTGGAATTAATATAATATCAATCTGTTCAAGCCATCTAAGTAGCAAAATTAATAACTCATGCAAGAATATAAATCCAAAGCTCATGAATAAAATTAAATAGCTATAAAACACCATCTATTAGCCAAAAAGTAAAAAGAATATATTAAAAACAAACAAAAAGAAAACCCTAAACAAAACAGCAGAATTAACATAATGACAACTATTAATTCACGTAAAACTAGCTAGTCATGTAACCGATAATAAAGACATCTAAGAAGCAAAATTAATAGTTCATGCAAGATAGTAAAGCCAAAGCTCATGAATCAAAATTACACAGCTATAAAAAACCAACTGTTTGCCAAAACTTAACAAGAATTTAATTTATTTTTTTTAAAAAAAATCATAACTAAACCAAAACAGCAGAATTAACACAATGAGAACAAACAATTCACATAAAACTAGCTAATCATGTAACCGATCGCATCAACAAGCCTTGTCACAACCCGTGATTTGAACAAAATTTTGATTCCAACAGACGACTAAGTTACTCGTGAGCTCGCTACTAACACAACACCACTAAATAAGTCAACCAATTCAACATGGAGATGATCAAGCTAGCACCATACACGAACATCAAAAAAAATGGTGCAATAAGAAATAATCAAATCGAAAGGCAGAAGCTAATACCATTCGGAATCGAACAAGGAAGAGAGAGAGTCATCTTTCGGCGGCGTTGGGTGGGAAACAGGAGGGATTCCAGTAGTTGGACGGTACACATACGACTCGGCCAAGACGCGCCATTTTTCAGAATATTTTTATGCACGCCGCTCCCAGGGTCGCCATAACTTGTTTGTAGACAACTCTATTTGTGTTTATTACCTATTAAATCAAAACTCTTAAAGAATACATTTTAATATTATTATTATTATTATTATATATGATAGACACATAGGAAAAAAATAAATATTGACCGGTATTAATATGTTTTTTTATCAACATGCTATTATTATTTATTAGATTAGAGTATAAAGACTTGTTGGAAGACTTTGTTGGTGTAATGTAGGGTAGCGCAGGTAAAAAAATTTCAAAAGATTTGATTTCTTATTTAAATAAAGCACACCTCGAATCACGTTTTCCTCATAACACGCCTCCAATCACCTCCTCATACGGACATAATGTAATAAAATTCATCCCTTCATTACCTAGTTTATGAAAATAGAGGCGAAAAGAAAATCGGAATTAGATATAGAATGATGTGGGCGGAGAACGTCGTGTATATTATTTTTCATGGAATAAAGGACTTTACCGCCGGATATCTATAATATTACTTTGAAGATTTCGCGTAGAATCTATACTTGTGTTGTGTCACACTTAGCAAATGGTTCTCTTGATAATAACCGGTCCTACTCTAAAAAAAGCACAAATCCTAAGCCCCTCTCTAAACTTTCATATAAAGTCTTGCTAATAGCACAAAGGCCAAATACTCTGTCTTGCTAATAGCACAAAGGCCGAATACTCTCAGGCAGTCACTTTTAGTATCTTATGATACCATAAGTCTAAATATGTGTTTTACACAAGAGTACTCATCTGCTTCACGCCTCTCCAGGTGTGAGGAAGCTCCAGACGTAGAGATGTTAAGATCCCTCGGGAATGGAATAACCATCTCACTAATTCAGAATCTGCTGCGACTTGCATATACGTCCGCTCACAGTATACGTAAGGTCAAATCCACCAATTTTTGTGTCACTAAAAATTTGACAAAAACTATATATAATGGTTAAAAAACGGGCAAAAACAAGCTGAAAAAAGCAATGGGTCAACTGGAGCTGAACCAGACTAAGTCGGCCGAGTTAACTCGGTCTAGGTTAACTGCTGAGTCGGGTTGGCTAGACTCGGTTAGCTGAGTTGGGAAGCTGGACACGAACATGAACGCATGAAAATAGGCAAACATGAACAAAACTAGACGCAGACAGGGGCAAATAGGCCCAACAAGGCCAGCAGCATGGCCGTCCCCTTAAAATGCTAAAGGTGTCACCCTTGTCTCGATTAACGGCAGATGTGATGGAGGCAGTGATCGACAAATTCCAGCCATCGATTGACCAAAAAATGGCCTCAAAGTGGGGGGATCGTTGCCACAAAAGGTGGAGTTGCCGATGACGATCACTGCCATGGTAAGGGTTAGGGTTGCTCTCAAAATGCCAGTCATGGGAAGGGGAGTCAATATGTGTAGTTAGCCTCGCATGAGCAAGAAAATGGCTCAAATGGTTGCGGTGGTGGTGAGAAACGATGAACAAATTGTCATCTTCGACGGCTAATGTGGCAGCGCTGATGCCAGAGGTGGGTGTAGGTCAATGGCCTACCATGAGGCGGTCATGGTGGAAGTAGTCTGATGGCTGGAGGGTAGCTGAAGACTTGCTGACGATGGCCCAAGGTGGCAATAGTGCTAGGGGTAGAATTCCAAAATAGTGGGAGAGGAGAATTAGGGTTTTTTTTCTTTTTGATGGATGGTCTAGATCTTGCCGCCTAGCGCAATCGGGTCATCTGGCTAGCTGGGGGTCCCAGATTATATATAATATATATGGTTGGAAAGCTCGGATCAACACCGACAAAAGTCAAAATTAAATCGAAGCCTAACAATGACTACTATGGATGAAAATTGAAATAAGAAAGCTAACTAAGCCTCAAAACTCCGAATTCAATCAAGCGAAGAATTGAGACTCAAATCAAACTGAGCTCACAAGGACAATTTGGTAGTCTAAAATCACTAGGATATATCTAAAAGTGATACCATGAAAAGTTCAAATGGATACTGAATTTTGTGATGACCTATATATAACCTTAAAACTTTGGGCTAACACAAGTAAAAAAATCTATATAGCTTAAATACATGTTAATAACTCATATACATGCTAATAACTCATGCTCTATTATAGTATAACTGAAGCTATTGTCCATAAATCGGATATATTCAGCCTCCATAACAAGCTTATATGACAATCTGGGCCCATATTAATGGTCTAAAAGCTGAATTGACTCGAACCAACTCAAATTGACATGAAACTAGCCTAATCTAACAAGACAATAACAGGGTAAAACCCTAATCCAAAGCTAAAGTTTTACCGCTAGAATTAATTATGTACAAGAAAAGGCAAAAAGGGAATGAGAGGGGAAAAACTCCTCATATTATTATCCTATAGATAGATAATTGTAGACCGTCGATATCAACGTTTAGGAGGGGGATTGACAAAAGCAGCGGTTAAGACGTTACACATCTTTACATATATCATCACATGAAAGAACAAGTCGATGCATAGCGATTGGATGAATTTTGGATGTTGAACACGAGAGCCATGTACCATCGCAGCAAAAGCAACTCCTCTTCCACACCTAAATACCACATTTATCCCTATTGTGTAATGCGGTAAATTAATGTCTTAAGTGTTTAACTAAGTCTTCCTACTCTATATATATGTGAATTCCTTCAAAAAACCCATCAGAGATCATAGGAAGATGAAGAAGGACATGATGGAGGCCCCAACCAGCAAAAAAGAGCTGAGAACTCTGGGATGCATCATTCTCATCTTGGGTTTCACAGGACTGCTTGTAAGCTTCAACACCAAGCTAATTGTCATCTCCAAAGAGGCATTCTTCCCTCAGATGGGGAAGGTCCAGCCAGTGATCACCCAGCTAACTCATGAGTCGGTACCATGTACCAACATGAGCAAAGGTAAACTTTCGGATTGGCTTGAGCCCAAGGAGCTATGGCATACCATGACTGACGAGGAGCTCATGTGGAGAGCTTCGTTTGTGGCCAAGGTTGAGGAGTATCCATACCAGTATAGACCAAAGGTGGCTTTCATGTTCCTTGTGAAAGGAGGGACACCTTTGACTCCCCTGTGGGAAAGGTTCTTCAAGGGGCATGAGGGGCTCTTCTCTATCTATGTGCATTCTTCGCCAGATTTTAAGGACCAAACGCCTAAGGAGTCTGTGTTCTATCGACGCAGGATACCTAGCCAGGTCTGTTCTTCTTTAATCAACAACTCATTTTCTGTCAAAAAAAAATCTTTTCCGCAAGTACGTAAAGGTTGTATATATTCATGAGGATGAATTCTATGTAGCCAACCACCATGAAACAAAACCAAAGTTTTTAAATATCATATACAATATACAAGGGATTACTATACTCATGAATTTATAACTCATAAAACAGAATAGAATATGTAATTGATTTATTCGGATTTTAAAATTATAATAAAATATTATATTAGACGTTAAATAAAATTATTTTTTATGATTAAATTTAACTAAAACTGATTAATATATCATGATTTTTATTAAAAAAATCAAATTAGAAAATATACCGGCAGATTTGTTACAAATATATAATAAGGTTGAGGGAATTTGTTGCATCAAATGTTACAACAAAATTATTTTTATGATTAAGACTTAACTACAACTGATTAATAAAAGAAAAAAGAAAAAAAAAGCATTTTTATTGGAATATTGGTGATGAAGAGTAGGCAGTGCAATGGGGAAGATCAACAATGGTGGACGCCGAGAGACGCCTCCTCGCCAACGCCCTCCTCGACCTCTCCAACCACCGCTTCCTCCTCCTCTCCGAGACATGCATCCCCCTCTACCCCTTTCCCGTCGTCCACCGCTACCTCACCTCCTCCCCACACAGCTTCGTCGGCTCCTTCGACGACCCCCGCCCCGTCGGCCGCGGCCGCTACTCCCCCCGCATGCGCCCCGTCGTCTCCCTCCACGACTGGAGGAAGGGCTCCCAGTGGTTTGAGCTCCGACGCGACCTCGCCGTCGAAATCGTCGCCGACCGCACCTTCTTCCCCCTCTTCCGAGATCACTGCCGGCCGTCCTGCTACGTCGACGAGCATTACTTGCCGACGGTGGTGACGAAGCTATTCCCGGCGCGCAACTCTAACCGGAGCGTCACCTGGGTTGATTGGTCTAAGGGCGGCTCTCACCCTGTCACTTTTGAGCGCCGGCATGTGTCGGAGAAGTTCTTGAACGAGATCAGAAATGGTTCCAAGTGCAGCTACAATGGAACCGAGACAACGATGTGCTTTCTCTTTGCGAGGAAGTTTGCACCGAGTGCATTGGCGCCATTGTTGGAGTTAGCTCCGGTGTTGTTATCTTCTTAATTGTAATCGGTATGGGTGTGTTTGGTTGAAATCATAATATCATAAATGAAAATATATTTTTTATTTTTTATAATAAAATATTACTTTGTAAAATTTCTATCGTATAATTATTTTAATTGAAATTAAAATTTCTTTTGACAATCAAACACGAGAAGACTTAGGATATCTAAATTTTATATCACTGTCATATAATTTCAGGACTGCCAAGAGATTCTAAATAAATATATAAAAGGAGTTGGCTTACTTAATATTATTAGTCATATGATAATTCTTCATAAATTGGCCATAACTAAATAAGTACTTGAGTGTGAGCTGAGCCATTGCAAAAATTGGAATCGGAATCGGAATTGGTTTTCGAGGGAGTCGGAATCGGAATCGGAATCGGTCTAAATCGGACAGGAATCAGTTCAGTTGAATCAGCTTGAATCAGTCCAAATCGGTCATATACAAAAATTTAACAACTCATCAATTAGTCCAAATCGATCCAAATTGTGTATTATATTTTATAATATTTTATATTTTTTAGATTTTTTTATAATTTATTTAGAATTAGTTATTATTTTTTATTCGAGTCGGATTGAGTCAACTTTTAATTACGAAAATGCCACCGGGTTCTTTAAAATTTTACCCCGATTCTCCACCCCCCCTGACGCGGCCTACTTCACCCCCGCCGCCGCCCCGCCCCGCCTCCTCCCCGTCGGCCCCACCCCTGCTCCTCTTGCCCCGTCCCGCCACCCCCTTCCCTGGCGCACCTCGTCGCCGCTCGCACCCCCCACCCCCACGCTGCCACCACGCCCGATCCGCCCTCGCCGCCACTCGCCCCTGCCACGCCCCAGTCGGCCTGCCGCTCGCCCTCGCCGCGACCCAATCGACTTGCCGCTCGCCCTCGCCGCGCCCCAATCGGCCTCCCATGCCCTCGCCACGCCCCAATCGGCCCACCGCTCGCCCTTGCCGGTCGCCCTCGCCACCTCGTCTTCCCCCGCCTCAGAGGCAAGGTCGGAGCTGAGGTCGGCGGCAGTAGATGGGCGGAGGGAGGAATCGCGGCGGCGGAGGGGTGGAGACCCGGTCGGGGTAAGTTTCTAATTTTACCCTTGCTTAAATAATTTAATTAATATCATACATAGGGTATTTTGGTCATTTACCCAAAAAACCGATTTTACCTGATTTACCCTGATTCCGAATCGGATTTAAATCGGTCGGAATCGGGGTAACTCGGCCGATTTTGAAACCGATTCGGGGCCGACCGACTCGACCTCTAAATCGGATCGGAACGCTGCCGATCCGATTTAAATCGGCCGATTATGAGTGGAATTGGCCGATTTGTGCAACCATGGAGTTAACAAGTACTCGAGCTAATTAGAATTTGTGATAGCTTGATTTATATTTATTCACATCATTCAATTATATTAAAATTTAATTTGTAATTAAAATATTTCAACTTTGACAAAATTCCGCATAAATAACAACTTACATGTAAAACCCACGATTCGAGTTAGGGTTTTATATTTAGAACCGGTCGGGTCGACCGTTATTTTTTTCGAGTTGAGTCAGTTTCAGGACACGTGTACCGAGCCAATGTCAGTCGCGTGTATGAGCTATGAGGGTCATGCGTACCCAAGTATATGATGATAACGTCATGAACACAGTAGAACAGAATGAGTTATCAGATATATGAGAGTATGCCAGTCATTTTTTATTATTATTTTTATATATAGTGGATCGTAGAATTAGTATTAGGTCGTTACCGCGTTAGGATGCGTTCGGGCAGTCTGGGTGGGTTGTTAGTCATAGAGCATATCATTATAATGCTGTGGTGTTGTTTGATTTTACGGGATTTTTCCCGATTTTTATGAATTTTTTTTAGGATTTAATACGACTTAGTTATTATACTTGACTCGAGCCGGACACGAGTCAAGTAATATTTACGAGTTTGCCACCACACACACCCCCGACGTTTTCTCCCCCACGCCCAAACCCTCGTGCCACGCCGCCCCTGTTCGCGCGCCACCGCCGCCGCTGTCGGCGCTGCCCGGCCATCGACCGACGCCGCCCAGCTCGGCGACGCCGTTGCCGTGTTGCCCCGACCAGGTCCGGCCCTCGTCGGACCGCCGTGACGCGAGGAAGCCACGCCGAGCCCGTGTTGCGCTTCCGTCACCGATTCCGTCGCCGGCGACCAGTGCCGCCGCGATCGGTCACTCGCCTCGGCACCCTCAACCTTCCAACGACCTTCCCCGACCAGAACGGAGGGCATCGCCGCCCTGGCCGGCCGGATTTAGCGACCCAACGCCGCCGCTCTGTTTTATGCATTTTCCGGCGAGCCGCCACCTCCGTTGGCTATGTCGACCTCGTAGATGAGTCGGGCTCGCCGAGCCGGTTTCGAGGGTACCCAACACGACCACTTTCCGGCTAGTAGACGCCGCCGGCGATTGTCGCCGGAAAACCACCGGAAGCCGCCGGAAAACCGCCCGTAGCTGTCGAAATTTTTGGAATTCGCCAGAATTCACCGGATCTTCCGCGGGGCTCAACCAGTCGAGCCCGATCGAACGTCGGACGCTGGTGAGCGCCGAATTTGAGCTCCGAGACACGCGACGGAACCTTAGCCGTCGTCGATTGCCGACGATGTGAGGTATAATTACCTCCAATTTGATTTATTTAAAATTGATGATAATTGTTAGCATAACATGCTAGGGTTGATTAATTATCATGATTAATGTCTTGATCATGAATAAAGTAAAGATGTGCATGATGAGATTGTTAGTGAATGAATAGTAAGTGATCTAATGAGATAGATCGAGTCTCAGCATGATAAGTGATCATGAGATAACTTAGAAAAACACAGTAAAATTGGTATGAATAAGACGAGTTAGGATTATTTACTTTTATGATTATTTGAGTGGTCATTGTGATGGATGATGATGGTGTTGCGTGTGATTCATTGATTTTGATGCATCATGTAGTTAGTGGGCGTTAGTATTTAGTTTTGATGTGTAGGTACGAAGTAGGAGCTAGCCGCCTAGGCGCGATGACACGCTTGGAGCTTCTACCAGGTCCGTTTAGGACTCGTCTCTGATTTACTCTTTCTATTATATGTTTAATTTATTGCTTGCAGGACGGGTTGAGTGGCGTTTTATCGGATCCCACTTAACTCGGGCCATTTAACCGAACATTTTCCGGATTAATAACCCCTCAAGGATGAGATCCCTCGAGGTTGATTTCGAAAACAAGATCCACCACAAGTTGCCTTCAGGCCTATTATATAAATCCCTACCCAGCCCTATATATATGTAGTTTTCGCGTTTTTAGTGAGACGAGAGACGGAGAAATCGACTGCACGTACCATGCAGAGGATGCCGTGACAGTCAAAGCGGGCTCTGGATTAGTGCCAGCGGACTGTTCCATTCCCGAGGGATCCTGACAACTCCGCGTTTGCGTTCCTCACACCCGGAGAACGTGGAGGTTTACGGGTACTGTTTAGTACAGCGCATGTCCGGACTTGTGGTTCAAAGGGTACTAAAGGCAACTGCCTGAGAGAACTCGGCCTTCGTGCTCAAGGCCAGGAGAAATATGGAGGTAAGGAGAGGGCTTAGGATAAAGTTTCATGAGAAGTACTGAAAAAGAAGTGCCGAGAGCGGCACAGTACCAGCAGCAGATCAGTTAGTTCGGGATGCTACCGGGTCTGCAGCCCAGTGGCTCCTCAGTAGTGCCCTTCAGAGTGTTCTTGAGGAAGTATATGGTTTTCTTTCATATGAGAGTTTGCTCTCATAGCCAGCTTGTTATAGTTATTTTATTTTCCGGACCAGTAACACTTGTTACTGACGTGTTTTTATACTATATGTAGGTAATAATCACGAGTTGGAGGAGCCAGCTTGGACGGAGGAGCAATGAGGTCTTGTACACACACACATGTTAGATTTCTGAATATTTAATATTGTATTATTATGTTATTATATAGTGAATGACATGAGTAAATGTTTGAGCATGATGATATGATGTGAATGAAATGCTAAGACACGATAATAGAATGCAAAATATGATCAGAGTTGAGCAGCGGAAGCGTAGTGGGTTGAGACCCGAGCTTCAGAATGAATACGTTATAAATGAGATTTTGTGTGATTGTTAATGCATGCCGATATATTTGTATATATATTATTTTGACAGGGTGGGCCCATAATTGCACTTTTAAGGGAGACCCTGTTAGTTTTACTTCAGAATTTTCATCGATTTTGCTCGTAATTGTGATGGTGTAAAATTTAATTTGCATGTCATTCATGTAGTACCATGTTAGGATTTTGTGCATGCATTCATTCATGACAGATCGTATCTTCATCTTAAGACGCCGAGATTGGATCCACACGAGTTAGGTTCACGTTAGCCGACCTAACCGGGGCCTGTAACATGCCGGTTTGGTTCACGAGTGTGAACCGGATTTGGGGTGTTACATTACATGTATACTTTTATTCAAAATTATTATTACATAATGATTTTTTTAATTTAATTAGATATGTGCAAGGAAATTTAACATAAGTATAGTTAAAAATCTTATTCCTTATATTAAGTATCGATCTTGAGTCTAGCCAAGTCTACCGGGTACAAGCCCAAGCCTGCTCATTTAATATCGAGCTAAATTTCGAATTTAATTTTTTTCGAGTCAAGAAGGAACTAAAACGAGTTCAATCAATATCGAATTATACAAGTTTAGAACCATCAATTTGCTCTACTCGGGCCCATTTGGGAAAGGCTAATAGGAGAGAAACAGTGACTCCTCGTATTAAGCCCGCGGCTTACGGATCTTATTCCCGACGTACTTCCAACGTTATAAATAAATGTGAAATTTTGTTTGTCAGTTATAATATATATTAAGCATCGTGATCCACCAAAAGTTTTAAGTATCATGATCAACATAATCTTAATTTTTAATTATTGTTTAAGTTATACTTAATGACATATTTTAAAGATTACTTAGTATCAACTAGTTAGTGTGGATATAATATTAATTTTCAAAAAATTCAGCTGTCACACATTTTTTTAACAAAGTTACTATTATCATCCTAGTGTCTTCTTTGTAATTTAACGACTAAAATTTACTATAAAATTACTTAGTAATATTTTTTAAAATACCTCATTGTACTAGCAGTTGACTATATTTTTAAATTCGCTAATTAATTTGTATATTATTATCAACCATCGGTTGATTTCCACAGACAGTTAAAATTACATTTAAATCATACCTTAATCATCATACAACAACTAAAAATAACAAGTCTTTCAAGAAATAATATTAAATTTTTATATGGAAATCCTGCTATTAAACCAAATTATATGGCCGGCATTGGATTCTTATAATTTGATTTGATACTTGTCCTGTCTACCTAATCATATTATTCAATTAATCATCATATAATTATGAAAAGAACATCAAAACTCTTCGTAGTAATTATATTATATATCTAATATAATAACCCAGTAAAAACAAAATTGGTCGATCATACCAGTGCAAATACACAAAAACTAATCTATCATACCAAAGCTATCATAACTTATATAATATTATTTGAAACACTTATTAAGATGAATGGGTACAAACATGAACATGTTTGCCCGTATTCTAGTCCAATAACCTATACACACTAGCTTCTACAGTCGGTGACTTAGTCCTTAGCAACTCCATAAAAAGAGGACGAGTTTAGGAGAAAATGAGAATAAGGGGGATGATAGGTTGGGCAGGTGAGGATTCAAAGCCCTAAATCATGAAACTAATTAGAGATTTAAAGTTTTATAAATATTCACGAGTTGACAGGGAGAAGGGGGTTTGGCGTTGCTGCTAAGAGAAGAAGAAAGGAAGGAGGAAGAAGAGAAGGGAAAATGGGAAGAGCCCCTTGCCGGAGATCCATCTCCGACGACCCCCAAGCCCATCGGTGTAGAGTTTGGAGTGCCCTCGATGCAACCCAACCAAGAACTACTGTCGTCATCAACCACCATCACTAGAAAATGCCAAGAAAAGCCAAAAGCCCCTTACCAAATTAAGAAATAGCATCAAGCAGCTACCTTGTTGGTGTGCATCTAGCCAACCTAGGCCATCGCCAGCCACACCACAACCTCCACTGAGTTCCCCTCATAGCCAAGAACAAAACTCATCTGAGAGCCACCACTGAAGAAAACCTTAGTCGCCTGGAAAGCTTTGAGAAGCGACTTGCAGGAGTAGTATTGCGGCAGAAAACAACAAGAAGTAGTCAACTTTAGGCCCTCCATACGGGCAGTCCAACACTTCTATTGGATTCTCCTCAACACTGCCAACAAATCCAAGTCGAGATCCACTGTCAAATAAGCTCTCCCTTGCCAAAAAATAGCCTAGATAACTCTCTATAAAAAGTGCAACAGTAGCACACAGTTATCTTTCCAGCCTCAGTTCAACCAACTAAATCCACCACAAGACAAGCCGCTACTTCCAATTGATCACCCTTGTCGAGAACTACAAAACCAAGTCAAGTCCCACTGCATTGAGCTGTCATCATTATTGTAAATTGGCGACAAAATGCGGCCAAAAAATAATTCCACCGGAGCTTTCTAGGCCACTATCACCCACCGACACTGACAAATACTGTAGGACCATTGCCAATCCCTCAACAATCAGAGATTTACTATTCTGGGCAATCGTTGCCAACCTCAGCCACCAGAAAAGCAATCGTTGGTGCCACCAAAGCCATAATTTCACCAATAGCCTCACCAGATCTGTCAGACCTATTTAGTGGACCGAGTCCACTTACTTTGCCTAGACCCGTGACCACTTCCCATTGCCCATGAATCCTAACCATGACCTAATTGCCCAAATCCCATTCGTGACACCTCTACTACCGTCCTAGCTACTAGCATACAACATGCCATCAACCACTTGGGTCACCCAACCTCAGCCCAACACCTGCGTACGCCACCTAGTCCGGTCCAACATTTTCTTGATTTGAACCAACCTGAAGTGGTCTGGTGCAGTCCATTAGCATTCCATAAATAATTTGAATGCCTTCTAAACCTTGGATCGAGGCAAAACTTGCTACCCCGCCATTTTTGGACGCTTTAGATGTAGTAGTGGGGTTATTTTGAAGATTTGAAGATAAGAAAAGGATAAACTAGGGCTCTGGAGTCATAGTCATCAAAGGCGAACTAATTCAAAGGGCGGCAAAATTCACTATTATTAATGTAACTTGTAAAAATCAAAGAAAATAGTGAATTCATAAGTACCAATCTCACTGTTAACTAACTTAGGCATTCGAATTAAACCTTAAAGAACCACATAAAAATTTTGGGTATTTATTCCACCATTCGGCATTTTATTTTTCGCTCGCACAATTGCGTTGCAAGGGCATCTTTGGTCCCATTGAACCCACTAACTCAAAACGAAGACTGATTCGCAAAGGTGGCAATCCTGTGCCCAAACATAAGGGCTTCGACAAGACCAACTCATTTTGGAATAGATTTGATAGTCAATTCAACTAATCTTTATTTTCATTTTTATTTATTGGGATACAACTATACAGTTTAATTTTATTTTATCATTCTTTACGATGCTCACAAACTTAGAGTTTCTCATCAATACAATATTAAAAGTTTTTTTTGCAAATTAATAAAAATTATACTGATAATTTTAAGTTGAGTTGTAACACCCTATTTCGGTTATTTCGGTTCACCAACGAACCAAACCAGAAATATTACTGACGATTAAACTGTTCGCTAATCTACTTGATTCGATTAAGTCGACCTAGATCTAACCTCATTATCTCAAGATGGTGACGCAAGCATGGTTTTAATGTTAGTCTAAATGGATGCTACAATATGCAATCATGTGCAAAACAAAACAAACACATAAAAAGTCCAAAGAAAATAGTTATTTTTAAAACAAATCGAACAAAGTTTCCCCTAAAAGTACAATAGGGACCACCTTTTCAACAGCAACAGTATATATACATAACAATAAAAATAAAAAACAAAAAACATAGCAAAAACATGACATTTTCTCACAACTTTTCCATCGTCAATATTTTTCATCATCTTAAATTGGGTCCCACACCCATTTGCTTGTCCTGTTCAATTCTAATCATTATATTAACACACACAGACCATTTCATGCAATCAAATATTTAAAACATACATCTATGTGTGCTAATAAGAGTGCTAATTAAGAGTGCAATCATATTATTCTCAACAAGGGTGCTAATGTGATTCGCTTCTTAATTAGCACCCTTGTGTAACACCCCGTTTCGGCTCACCCGTGAACCGACCTGAAAATGTCTTCGGCGACCGAACCGTTTGCTAATCTACTGGTTCGGTTAAGCCGACCCGGATCTGCCCTCGGCGTCTCAAGATGGAGATGCAAATATGAAGTGCATGGATGGGGTGTGTGGGTTCTAACGTAGTCCTACATGCAAGCTATGATGTGCAAGCAAAACAAGACAAAACAATAAATGAGAAACCAAAAGAAAATATATACTACTAAGGAAAAACAAACAGAGTTTTCCCTAAAAGTGCAATAACGGCCAACCTGTCCACGACAAGGGTATATAAATATTTTATCAAAATATGATAAAATATAACAATCTACCATGGCATTCAATCATTGTCTCATTTGTTTTCACCTGAGCCGAATCTGAACTCCAAGGCTCCCTACTCATTCAGATTTATCCATTTATTTCATAATAAGCAATTCATTCAAACAAACACATCAAAATTATCATTCACGTAGCAATAACACACAATCATTATAGATTACACGCGGTAAGTACATGTGTGCGCGGTTACGTGCTGCTCCTCCGCAGTCCCGACAGCTTTCATCCCTCGCATTTTCTTGCCTACATATATAGAGAAAAACCGTCAGTAACGAGTGTTACTGGCCCGGAAAATAACTAATATCAATTTGGCACAGGAGAGTTTGCTCTCCTGTTGGATGAAAACCATATACTTCCTGAAGAACTCTCATCAGGGCACATATGAGAGCTACCGCCCTCGGGTCGTACAACATCCCCCTTTCTTTCTCATTCTCATACCTTGGCCATTTCTCTATCGCTTCTCGCATTAAATCTCATTCCTTTTCGCCCTCTGCACTTTCCATATTATTCTTGGCCTTGAGCACGAAGGTCAAGCACTCTCAAGCAGTCGCCTTTAGTACCCTTTGAACCACAAGTCTAGACATGCGCTGCATTGTAGTACCCGTAAACTTCCACACTTCTCCGGGTTTGAGGAACTCAAAGGTGGAGTTGTCCAGATCCTTCGGGAACGAAGTGGGTTCTCCCCAGCTCCAGAGCCCGCTTTTCCAAGCACACGCCTTATCTGAAGGCGTGGCCGTCAGTAACCCTCATTCCATCTCTCACCGAAAATGCGAAAACTATACATATATATGCCTGGGTTGGGATTTATACAATAGGCCCGAAGGCAACTTGTGGTGGATGTTAATTTCGAAAGCTGATTCGAGGGATCTCATCCTCGAGGGTTATTAATCCGAACAAAACTGTTGGCTAAATGGCCCGAGTCAAGTGGGATCCGATAAAATGCCACTTAACTCGTCCTGCACATGATAAATCAAATAGCGTAAATCTGAGAACGAGTCCTAAACAGACCTGGTAGAAGCTCAAGCGTGTCCTCGTGCCTAGGCGGCGAGCTCCTACTCCGTACCTACACATCGAAACTAAATAGTAATGCCTGCTCATGATGCGGTCATACATCCTATATCACACATACATCCATCACGTACCAATCAACACACATCAACCTATATCAATTCTAGCAAGTCTACTTAGGCTACTTTACATTAAATCATGATCATCACCTAGTTACCCTAATTAGTTTCTTAGCCTCCATTTTTAACACCACTCAATCAAACAAATTTTATATTTTATCTTTAATCAATTCTACATTTATACATATAATCATACACGCAATTCATCAATCCTAGCATGCAATTCTAATAATCAATACTTTTAAATAATTAAGTTAAAATAAATCATACCTCGCGTGATTTGTGGCTCGAATTCGGCATTCTATGGCGTCCGAAGTTCAATAGGGTTCAATCGGGGGATTCGGCGGAAAATCAGGTGATTTCCGATGAATTTTGGTGGATCTGATTTCCGGGCGTCTATCCTGGCGGTTTTTCGGCGACTGTTCTGGTTGGGCAATCGGGGGTAAGGGTTAGCACCGGCTCGACGAGCTCGTCCCAATGGTGGTGACGGCAAGGGCGGCCGCGACGGTGATGACTGCCGACGGCGGCGTCGAGTTCAGTCGGGGCGGTCGGTCGCTCCGATCAAGCCCACGACCGGCTTTGACAATGGTGCTAGATAAGGGGTAAACGTCAGGGAGGTCAAGGGGGTGGTCGTCTGGGTCACGGCGACGGCAGCGCGGCACAGACGGCGGTGAATCGACAAGGGGAGCGTCACGGCTTGTGAGATGACTCCAGTGTTGTGGCGGCGGCGAGACGGTGGCTGCGGTGGGTCGTGGCGGCACGGCGACGGCACAGCGGGGCGGGGCGGCGTTGATCGGCGACAGTGTGGTGTCGGCGGCGGTGGCAGCGGCACGCGCAGTGGCATCGGCTAGGGTTTGGGGTGAGGAAGGTGTTGGGAGGGAGAAAAACACCTTCAATGACAAACTCGTAAATAAGTATTGACTCGATTTGTACTCAAGTCAAAATAATAATTAGTTCGTAATAAATCCTAAAAAATCTAAAAAATATGAAAAAATCCCATAAAATAAAACAAACACAACAACATCTAAATGACATGCTGTATAATTAATAACCCACCCGAATATAATCTAACGCATCCTAATGCGTTATTCGGCCTAAAACTATTTCTACGATCAAACATATAAAAAGAAAAAAAATACTGCATACTTTCATATATTTGGATAACTCATTTCTCACCATCTTCTCGACGTTATCATCATATATTCAGGTACACCTGACTCTCATCGCTCATAACTCACAGCTGGCCTCGACTCAGCATTCGGTTCATGAAACTGACTCAACTCGAACCAACGGTTGAATCGACTGGTTCGGTAACGTAAAACCCTGACTCGAGTCACGGGTTTTACACCTCGTGTTGTCGGCAATCGGTAATAACTAGAGTTTGTCGCATGGTTTGAGATTTGAATTCGGCACCCGGCAACATCCAAAGTTCAATCAGGTTCAGCTAGATGAACTTGGCGAAAATCCTTCAAATTTTAGTGAATCTGGTTTTCTGCTAGTTTCCAATGATTTTCCAACAGCTACAAAGAGGCAATTTGGGTTATGGGTTGGCACCGACTCGACGAGCTCGACCCGATTGTAGTGGTGGTGAGGGTGGCAGTGGCAACAATGATCACCGGCTACGACAGCGAGTCTGCCAGGCTCAATCAGCTTGTCCGATCGACCCTTGGCCAGCTTCAATGACGGCCCTAAGTGTGAGGAAGAGCTCGGCTAGGTCGAGGGTGAGCATGTTGGCATCATAACGGCGATGGATCAGCGCAGACAACAGTGAATTGGCAATGGGACAAGCGGTGCTACAACGTGGCGTCGAAGCCTCGTGGAGGCCGTGCGGCGGCCGAGAAGGTAGGCGTATGCTTAGCAACAACTCGGCGGTGGTCGGTGGCATAGATAGGCGACGGTGTGGTGGCCAGAAGGGATGTCGAGAGTGAGGATGGGGGCGGCGATCAAGATGAGGAAGGAAAGGTCGCGAGGGAGGGTTTAGTCGCCGTTTCATAAATAAAAATTAACTTGACTCCATCTAGAATAAAAAATAATAATTAAGTAATAATAAATTCTAAAAGAAATACAAAAGAATATGAAAAATCTTATAAAATATAATACACATCATAACATCAAAAAAATGTTCTATAACTAATAACTCACTATATAAGGTGTCCTAATGTATTATTTGACCTAAAAATAATTTTACGATCAAATATATAAAAAATAATTGCATACTATCATGTACTCGAATAACTTATTTCTTATTATTTTTCTCACATTATCTTCATATACTCTGATACACTTGATATTGCTTATAACGCACAATTGAACTCGGCTTAACATGCGAGTGTTGACACTAATTCGACTCAAATCGACAATTAAACCAACTAATTTGCTAATGTAAAACTTTGATTTAAGACACGGGTTTTACACGAGTCAACTTCCAGATAAGGTTTCTAAATTTTAGATCTATATTTATTTCATATAATTTAAAATAAAATTTATTTTAAAGGATTAAATAACTCAAATTTATATAAATTATACATCTAGTTTGTTTGAGCCCAAAACCATTATATTGCCATGTAATATCATCGAGATAATATGATATTATTAACTAAATTTTTTATATTAAAATATAAAAATAAAATATAACAAATAATATCAAACTTCAATATTCATTCGAAAATTCCACTATAGCTAAATCATCACAATGGCCGGATAGTTCCCGCCATAACAACTAATAATAATAATAATAACAATAATAATAATAATAATAATAACTATAATAATAATAATAATATATTATTATTATTATTATTAATTTACAAAATAAAATATTTGCCGCCTAATGGATATATTTTGGTGGTACCAAAAGATGCTCCCAATCCCGCACCGGTGGAGTCTCTCCGATTGAAAAAGGGCGGCGCTTTTTTTCTCCGGCGAGCTTCTTAGCCGTGACCATGGCCGGCGACGGCTACCTCTGCCGCTTCGTCGACGAGACCAACTGGTACAACTCTCTCATCCTCGGCACGCTGCTCCCGGACTCCCTCTGGTCGCCCCTCCCCCACTTCGCTCGGACTTGGCTCCGCAACTACGTCGGTGGCCTCCTTCTCTACTTCGTCTCCGGATTCCTCTGGTGCATCTACATTTACTACTGGAAGCGCCATCTCTATTTTCCCAAAGGTGACTGCTTTCGACCTTGATGGGTTTGTACGGATCTGGTTTGGTCGCGGGTGGTGTTGCTTGCTTCTTACTGTCTTGTTGTGTTGGGTGGGGTTGTGGAGTCGTAGGAAGACAATGTGAGGATGTTTTGGGGTTGGTTTTTTTGTGGAAAGTTTCGATTTTTAGAGTTTTTAATTTTTTTTCACTGGTTTAACATTTAGCTGTAGCTTGCAAAGATCATGAAATTTCGTTGGAAGCTGCATAGATGAGTTTTGGGATTAAGAAGGTAGCAGGAAAGAGGTTTGATAATATTTCTGGGATTCGTGGGGATCTGGTTTTGTCATAAATGATAGTGGTGCTTCCTGGTTTGTTGCTTTTGCTGTTTGGTGTGTGATTGGATTGGTTGGGATGTTGGATGTGTAGTGGAGCGTTAGCAAGCCGATGATGCGTATGGTATTACGACTTTGAGGGTTGTTTTGTGGTTGGAAGTTTATATTTTTAGAGTTGTTGACTGCTGTAATATTTAGCTTGAAAAGAACTGGAAATTTCATGGAAGATGTGTGGAAGAGGTTTAGGAATAAGAAGGTTGTGGTGAACATGCTAGTTTTGTGTTGTTGCCTCTTCTATTTGAGGCACATTTCCTTAACAATGGATCTTAAAACTTTATTTTGATCCTCCTCTATGTCTACATGTGGGAAGGGAGCCGATGATATTGAAACTTTAGATTTGTAGGAAGCTGTTTGGCAAGCTTTAGTTCTTCTGGAACTCAATCTCTTCATGGAGTCGTTGAAGTTATTTGTTCAATGTATCATAACCATTCCGTAGTTACAGAAAATTGAGCACCTTGAATTCGTCAATTGAGAAAGGACTACTTCCAACCAAAACAAACCCTCCTTTTTTCTTTTTTCTTTTTTGCTTTAATGTTTTGGAATGCAAAATTTTTGGACATGGAAATACTGAAAGTATATTTTGTTAAATTGTCTTTTCAAGGTCAATTTTCACCTGGTCTTTCGCATAAAACGGTATATTTTGCTTCTAGATATTCATTACATAAAATTTGTGCCTGTTGGATGTTAAAATTGTTGTGCTTTGTCAGTAGTTTCTTCATTTGGTTTGTGTTACAATTCAAAATCATTGTCTCATGAGCTGTTATCAATATTAGCATCCGACTACTATCACCCTGTTGTTCTTGTCAGGTACTTTTTCATAGACGTTCTGATCTTTTGGAGGAACTACTTTATCTGTTTGATTTAGCATAATTACCAGCTCTTCTTCATGGTATTCAGCGTCTTGTTTCTTATTGCATTTTATTTCTTCTCACAGATGCTGTCCCTTCAAATGAGTCAATGCGTTTGCAAATTATTGTGACAATGAAAGCTATGCCCTGGTATACTCTGCTTCCAACAGTTTCTGAGTATATGATTGAGAAAGGTTGGACAAAGTGTTACTCCAGTGTGAATGAAGTTGGATTGCCCCTGTACTTGTCATATTTGGCAGTTTACTTAATAATTGTTGAGTTTGGAATATATTGGATGCACAGAGAATTGCATGACATAAAACCTCTGTACAAGTATCTTCATGCAACACATCACATATATAACAAGCAAAACACACTTTCTCCATTTGCAGGTAAATTAAACTTCTGTTTGGTTCTTCTTTTTTCCCAAATTTATGTGCATTGTTGATGAAGTTTCTATATTCTTTAGAAAGTCGATTAATAGATCTTTATTTTTCTGTTTTTTTTCCATATTGCCTTTTTTGTTGTCAAAATAAGCTATCAGAATGAAGTTGATTGTTCATCTTTATCTTCACTTCCTACTTACACAATGTTTTCAATAAATTGTTCTTCCTTCTGACTACATCGTGTTCACTTTTTTGACATCTTGTCAGGAACTTATGACTGATGCTGTAACTCTTTGATTTTTTCCTGTTGTTTAAAATGTTGTCCTGTTTAATGTCGATTTAATCATATAAGGCCAAGCTCTAGATTTTAGATTGACTTATCTGGATACTGTTTTGAATGATGATCTAGGCTTTCTATTTTGCATTATCATGCTTGTTGCTTCTCCTACATTTAGCTGAGATATATATTTGTAATTTGCGATGTTCAGGTTTGGCATTTCATCCGCTTGATGGAATTCTCCAGGCATTTCCACATGTTATAGCTCTTTTTATGGTCCCAACGCATTTTATGACCCACATGCTCCTTTTTTCCTGGAAGGCTTATGGACGGCTAACATTCATGACTGCATCCACGGCAATATTTGGCCTGTAATGGGTGCTGGCTACCACACGATTCACCACACTACCTACCGTCACAATTATGGGCATTACACTCTTTGGATGGACTGGATGTTTGGTACTCTTCGTGACCCTGAATTTGAGGAAAACAAGGGACAAAGAGATGTTAAAAAGGTGTCGTAAGTACATCCTTTGTAACACTTCATCTTCTTAGTAGCACAAATGTTGTTTTCCTCTTTGGCGGAGTCTGAAAATTCCAGCCAGCTCGATTCTCTTCCTTGAAAAATCCGGTGGGTATGTTGGAATGTGACAAGAGAAATGATACAGCTGGAGAAACCAGTCTGGCATTGTAGTGTGTATTGTTTCTTTCTTTCAGCTAGTGATAATTGCTTCATGTATGTTGTTTGTTGGTGGTTCATGTGCTGGACAATGAGAACTGATGATTTTTTATTGCCAGGATTTTCCAGTTTCTATAGCCAAATCCTCATATTTTGTACAACAGACTTGTTATTTTACATCAATATACCAAATGCTTTTGGAGCAGGAAATTCTACTAACCACAAGTTACAAATCTGATTTTTTCTTGGAACTATTTGGGTTCCCTCTTTTGAAGATTTGATGAACTGTGCTGCCAGCTTCATCCAATTCCAATAATGAGTATTCGATCATGACACTGAATTAAAAAACCCAAAAGTAAATTCGTGAATTTGATCAATTGGGTTCACAAACAACTCTGTCTTGGATGAATTGGATCAATTTGGTGAAAGCTGCTTCTCTGAAACCACGTGAATTGTTTTGGTATTGAAGAGCTGCCGATCTCAACGCGTTACAGAGTTGACGATGGGGCTGCTCGCTTTCCTCTAAAACACGCCTACTCTGGAGGTTAGTTGAAACAAGCGAGTCGATACGATAGATTTTATTTTTCATTGTGATAGATCATAATCAAACTCATAATCCATGTTTTGATATTTGCACACTCATCTGCTCCTGCTTATTTATCAAACATGATACATGTCAGGAAGCACTTGGCACTTGTCTTTGCCATCAACAATGGCAACAAGAGTCCAATTGCTGAATATGTTCTTTTAAACTGCATATTTTTATATTTCCTCTATTGGGTCTTTTTTGTTTTTTTTAAAGCTTTCCTGGTCATTTTGATGGAGTTTTTTTCCTGTTTTTTTTAATTTTTTCAGTGGGTGGACAAGTACATAAGTTTATCGTGAAATGAAAGATCAATTATACGCTCAATTAAGGCTGTAGTATTATTAATATGTTTAATTAAAATTTTATATCATGATATCGTTTTAAAAATTAATTTAATATAAATATATGATTAAGTAACGCCAATTTATGATATTGGCAAGAGTTTTGTATTGCTAAAAGATTTTGTGGTTCAAATCAAAATTTATTAATTATTAGTTCTTTATCATCGGTCAAAAAAAGGTCAAAACTCCATAATTACATCAGATCTAACATTTAACTATCGAAAAATTAGTAAATAAATGACACTAATAAATATCTTCAACAACATTATAACCGAACTACTCGCACCCATGCCCACCAGTACACCTGTGTAGCCACAAACAAAACAGCTTAATACACCTTTCATGGGGACGGCAATTACCAAACCAGAGTTCATTAGTCTTCTCCATGACTCATATCTCCCTTACTTGTTGGGCAAGCAGGATCAGACAAACTACAAACCCAATGAATTGAAGAGCCTCAAAATGCTAAATTAAGCACCAACCCATCTTCCTGGAAAAGTCTTTGTGACAGTGTCACACTGTGCAAAGCAGAAAATTTTTAGCTGCACTGCGAGTGAGTGCACCCCTGAAAGCCTCCCAATCGCAGCGCATTAGGAAGAGGGGTGGGTGCTTTTCTAAGGCCGCACGCATGATCTTCTACCTGTTAATTCCATTTTTTCTTTCAGAAAACATACACCAACTTGGAAAATGACCGCGTAGTTCTTCTGTTCAACGTCCCCCAAGAAGGGGCCATTCTTGCTAAACTATTCTCTACGTTGATTCTATTCGATCAATTAAACACGGTTCACACACCGCGTCTATGCCGTTACCTATCTTTTTCCTGATCACAAAAGCTCACTTTTATATGCCCAACCATCTCAGCCATCAAACACTTGTTCTGTGACCAAATCTCAGCACTTGATTCACCTGCCTATGAAAAAAATATACAGATTGGTAAGACGACTTTCAATTCATGCCATGAATCCATGGCCCCCTATGAGCAGCGCATCTACGCGGTGAGAGATAGAAGGGGCAAGGGGGTTGACCCGAAAATGACGTCAACGTCGTTGCATCACTCTTCCGAGTTCCGACAAGAGTGATTCACTCGGTTTTTGCTCAGCTGCTTCTCCCAAGCTTCCTTGAAGTTTCTATATATGTGTAGTTTATTGTGCTGCAGTTTTGCTATCCGTAGCTTCTCTCTTCTTAATAAGAGCAACCTAACCGCTGATCCTCCCTACTCTCGCCGAAAACTGCAAGAACATCTCCGGAAATGGCCACGAAAAGGCTTCACTCCCCATCAGAATCCGACCCAGAAAAATTACCCGGAGAGAAGCGCCTGAGAACTACCCCTTCCTTCTCAACGTCCGTATCTAGTTATTTTGTATCTTTGCTCTTTCTTCATTGATTTCCTGGTGTGCAAACTTGCTCATTTGTTGTCCATTGTTAATGCATGTGAACTTGGCATGTCATTGCATTCATATTATTGTTCTTTGCTTGTTATGGCATATTCTATGTGCTATGCTAATGTGGATGATTTTCTGAATGAATTGATAAACCTGACGGCTTCTTGTTGTTCACTTGCAGAGTGATCAAAGAAGCGATGATGGTGAAGTCGTTTCAGACCTTATGTTCGGGGCTTGAACCATTACTGCGAAGGGTGGTATGTCTGCAACATGAACTAATGACTTGTTTTCATTTCATGATAAATACTTCGTCGACATATTTGAATTGAATACATCGAATTTAGGCTATAAGATGTTGGCAGTACTTACAAACACACCAACCCAGCTTTCTTTTCCCCTTTTCTAAATATCTCCTGTTATGAGAAAGAGAAGACTTTAATTAACAAAACCAACTTGAGTTTTTTAAAGAAGAGCAAAACAATCTGTTTGTCATCATTTTTGTATATATGTATGTAGGCATATATTTTAAGAAGACCCAGCTTCAATGGAAAATTATTTTCATGATGCAACCCAATCTACCATGTCTATCTGATTGATCAAAGTTTTTTATGTATTCAGGTAAAAGAGGAAGTGGAACTGGGCATAGCAAGGGTGGCGGCACGTACACTGCATCGGTAAGCCACATTAACCTCGCCCAACTTGAATTTTTGCATGTTTATATGCACAAATTTATAGCTTGTACATATGTATCCGTGTTGCAGGTCACCCTCACTTCAACTCGAATCATCCGAAGCATCAAGCCTTCAACTAGTATTCACCAAGAAGCTCTCACTCCCCATATTTACCGGGACTAAGATACAAGACATAGAAAACACCCCCTTCAAATTCGCCTCATAGACACCAAGGATGGAAGCCATGCCCCGGTGGTCTTGCCGTCGGCAATCAAAGTGGACATAGTTGCACTAGATGGGGACTTCCCTGGCAATGATGTTGAGGATTGGACTCCTGACCAGTTCAAGAACAAAATAGTGAGAGCTAGAGAAGGGAAGAGGCCACTGCTCACCGGGGATGTGTACGTCACTCTCCGGGACGGCGTCGCCACCATCGACGAGGTCGAATTCACTGACAACTCGAGCTGGATCCGGAGCCGGACATTCAGGCTTGGGGCCCAGGTTGCCTCCGGGAGCTCTCAAGGGGTGAGGATAAAGGAGGCCATGACCGAAGCCTTTTCAGTTAAAGACCACCGTGGAGAGTGTAAGCTTTCATAATTTTAATTTATCGAAATTATACTTATCATTTGGTTTATATTAAAAACGAGGCTGAGCTCTGATATCATATGTGAGGAAACCCTTTAAATGTTTAGGAACAAATCGATATAAAAGTTCTGACCAAGACGACATTAATATTGATGACAATAATGTTATCTGCATATGTGCAGTGTACAAGAAGAACTATCCACCATCACTAGGAGACGAGGTATGGCGACTAGAGAGGATTGGGAAGGACGGAGCTTTCCACAGGAAACTAGCTGCCCAAGGGATTAAAAATGTGCAGCACTTCTTAAAGATGTTTTACAGGGATGAGGCCAATCTGAGGAAGGTATGTAAGCCGCCACAATTGACTAGTATACAAGTTGAGACAGATTTAGATGTATTAGCAGTACAGCAAGTTGATGATTGATTTCATTGTTAATTTAGTGGGTGTTGAATCTTTCAGATTCTTGGTGTGGGAATGTCGGACAAGATGTGGGAAGGGACGATCAAGCATGCGGTAACGTGTGAGCTTGGGGACAAGCGTTATTTGTACCAGCAAGGCCAGCATTCGGCCATCCTATTGAACCCAGTTTGTCAAGTAATCTGGGCTTGGATCAATGGCCAAGTGGTTGCTGCTCATACTTTGTCCGGCCTTCAAAAGGTCAGTCTTCGAAACAAGCAATTGATCACCTTCACGTTCACATACTCAAGAGTCTTAAACACATTCCATATATGATGTTTCAGAGCTATGTGCAACACATGGCAACGGAGGCATACGAGAGATGGGAGACTCTTGAAGAAGTTGGTGAGATCAACACCCCTATTAATCCAAACACCACTCCACTCACCATTTTGGCTGTAGCTATGGATGAATTCTTACTAACCCAGAAAGATGTTTTGTGTTTCAGATGATTCACTGCTCCTACCTGGGTATGTACAGCAGCAACCATTGGTTGGGTCACCAGAGTTTGGGAGTATCATCCCATGCAACAACATGCAATTGGACTATGGGGGTGGTTTGGTTCTCCCGACAATGGACTCCTCAGATGATGACTCCAACCCAAACAATGATCATAACGCACGCCTGCTCTTCGACAGTGAAACCTAGGCAGATCTGGAGAGGTTTTGCCGAGGATGGATCAATGGTGACGCCCTCTGTGCTCTAACTGTGCGAGACGAGGCGATCAGATGTCTGATGTATCTCCCACAAGCGAATTCTTTGTTTCATTTGTATGGCTTTTGTAGTTGATCTTCTTTAGTGTTTTTGTTTTGTATGATCATCCTACTTAATCATCATATGTAATGTTGCACCATGCATTTGCATTTGCAGACACAATATGCATTGGCTCTGCTCTTTAAATAAGGAAGCAGCAAATCAAGCAATTAAGGTGCTATTAGTGTTAGTACCATTGAAATATTTTACGTCTAGAATGTATGTAACCTCTCAGAATGGCAGTGTTGTTCCTCTTTGAGATCACAATTTGGCCTTAGCATCAATATATTATTTTTAAAGAATTTGCACCTATAATTTAATTACCACTTAGCACAAAATAGAAATAATAATAGACAAAAGAGCCACTTTCAAATTTTTTGATTAAATACACTATTTTTGTTCTCTTTATATCTAATTAATTAAATATGCTTAGTTTCAAAGTAGCCACTTAATATTAAGAAAATTTTAAGAGACGCCGAGTGTGGGCCCATGTGCCTCCCTTCATCCAATTTGTACAAATATTTTTTGTTGGTAAATGAGTTCATTGATTTGAATAAAAAATATTTCGACTTAATTATAATCCGAAAAACTTAAAAAGGTAAAAGTAAGTGATACTGTTTAAGATTAAGTTTCCAATATATGTAATTATAAAAACCCAATAAATGTACTCTTACACGTTTGAATTTTTTCAAAACCCAATAAATCATTTGTTTGAAAAAAAAAACTTTGGATAAACACTTTAATTTGAAATATAATTTTAGTGTCTTGTTTTTCTAAAAACAAAGTTTAGATGCTTATATTAGTTTAATAATAATAATAATAATAATAATAATAATAATAATAATAATAAAAACAACCGACCAATCATATCCGCCGAGTCCGGAAACAGCCGGACACCACAAACAATAATATCAAGGCGGCGGCGCTTCCCCTCGCCGGAAAAAATGGCCGCCGCCGCCACGATTGCTACTACCACCGCCGTCTCCGGCGTCTTCCTCGCACCGCCGCATCCACTCCGGCCGCCCTTCGAAACCTGCACCACGACCACAGCCGCCGCCGTCTCCACCGTCCTCGCCCTCCTAACCCGCCAAACCCCCCGCCTTTCCGCCCTCCCCGTCGGCGGCCGCCTTCCTCCCCGCCGGCCCCTCCCCACTGCCGGTGACGCCGAGGAAGGAGTCGACCGCCCGCACTTCCATAGAATGCCGACGCCGCCATGGATGACCGCCCCCTCCTCCTCCCCCCGGAGCAAGCGCTCGACCTCTCCGACCCCGGCCGCTCCAAGACGAAGCCGCTGGACGCTGGCGAGCCTGATGGGTCGCTCACCGGAAAAGTCCGAGGCGGGCGGGGGAGGAAGGCGATGCGGCTAATCGTTCGGAGCGTCAACAAGCTTCACCGGCTCCGGCAACCGGACGACGCCGCCTCGGCTTGTCCGTCCCCAAGTCCACAAGACGAGTCTCCGATCGGAGCAATGGAGGGGCTCTTGGAGGCGATTCGGGTTGATAGATGCGAGAAGTCGAGCAGCAAGAAGGTGCCATGGGCTCGGGCTGAGAAGAAGCTCGGGTTCCGGCGGCTGAAGAAGGAGAAGGCGCCGACGGCGGCGGAATTGAGTTTGGATCCGGCGTTCTTGACGAGGCTTCGCGAGGAGGCGGCGACGCTGAGGAAATGGGTGAAGGTGAAGAAAGCCGGGGTTACGGATTGCAAGGTTGAGGAGATTAGGAGGTTTTGGAGGGAGGGTGAGCTGGCAATGGTGAGGTTTGATGAACCTTTGTGCCGAAACATGGAGAGGGCACACGAGATTGTGGAGGTTACTTTCTTATTGCTTTTTTTTTTTTACTTCAATTATTTAGCTGATCAGTGTCTGTGATTGATCATTTGTCGTTGAATTCGTTTAAGCATAGATTTTCAATGAATCAGAAGGAGAATTTTAGGCTGATCAATGACTATGAATGATGAATTGGGTATGAATTTGTTTAAGCATAGAATTCAAAGGTGTATTTGTATTGAACCATTAGAAAAGTTTGTCATGTATTTCAATTACTTGCCGATCAAAGTCTGTCAGGTATTCGATTGGGGTTGTTCATTTAAGCATAGATTTCAAATGAACCAGAAGTAGAGTTTTATGTTTAGTTTTTATTTACTAGCTGATTAAAGACTATGAATGATGATTATGTTATGATGTTTGTTTAAGCATAGGGTTCAAATCGGTGTTGTATTGGAATTTTCTCTTCATTGGTTGAAAAGTTTATTGGATAGTTCCAATTACTAGCTCATCAAAGTCTGTGAGTGATCGATTGTGGTTGAGTTTGTTTATGTGTAGATTTCAAATGAATCGGAGGTAGAGTTTTATGGTTAATTTTAGTTTGCTAGCTGATACAAGTCTAAGAATGATCATTTTGGTGTGAATTCATTTAAGCATAGAATTCAAATGCTTGTTGTATTGAAAATTTCTCTTCACCATTAGAAAAGTTTATCATATAAAATCTATTTATAGCTGATCAAAGTTTCTGAATGATCGACTGGGGTTGAGTTATTTCAAGCAGAGATTTCTTATTTGTTAAATTGAATGTCTCTTCACCATTTGCAAAGTTTAATTTACGTTTCAATTCTTGGCTGGTTGAAGTCAATGAGTGATCAAATGGGTTTGGATCTATGATTTATATTGGTGTCCTCCATGATGCTCCGGTATTTATTTATTGATTTGAAGCAGGCTAAGACTGGGGGTTTGGTTGTATGGTGTAAGAAAAATACCCTTGTTGTGTATAGAGGTTCTGACTACCGACAGCCTTCAGAGTTTTTCTCAGTACCCGCCCCTAGTCCTGATGCCAGCAAGGATCTATTATTAAGTCAAGATGGAAGTCCCGCTTCCATGGGAAGTATTGATGATGGCTTGATAATCAATGGAACACTCTATGAGCGAGAAGGTGACCGTCTGTTGGATGGGCTTGGGCCACGCTTCATTGATTGGTGGCACCCAAAGCCCTTACCCATAGATGCAGACTTGCTTCCTGAGGTTGTTCCTGGATTTAGGCCACCGCTTAGGATCTGTCCTCCTGGCTTGAGGGAGAAGCTGACAGATTATGAACTTACTTACTATCGGAAGATTGCTCGCCCTTTGCCAACACATTTTGTTTTAGGTGATTCCTTTTCTTCTAACCTAGATAGCCTGGTTTACTAGCATGGGAATGGTATTTATCAGTTCTAATCCTTTTTAAGGTAGAAACTCGAAGCTTCAAGGTCTGGCTGATGCTATATTGAAACTGTGGGAGAAGAGCCTTATTGCTAAGATTGCGGTGAAGTATGGAGTTCCAAATACTAACAATGAGAAAATGGCCTCTGAGCTCAAGGCAGGTTATTGTTTGAATCTCTCTTTCTTTGTCCACCTTTTGTAGGTTTTGGAAAGAGTATATTCTGAAAGTTTGATATGAGCTTCTTCAGCTATTTCAGCATATTTACATGTAAGTCTATAAGTGCAGCAACTCACTGGTGGTGTTCTTATATTGCGGAACAAGTATTTCATCATATTTTTTAGAGGGAAAGATTTCCTTCCTGGCAATATCGCAAATCTGATTTCTGAAAGAGAGGAAATTCTCACAAGTAAGGTGTTTCTAGAAGAGGATGCACGGTTGGAGGCTGCTAAAACCTTAGAAGTACGAAAGTTGCCTTGCATCGATGCCAGTAATAGTGGAACCTTGGCTGAATTTCAAGCCATTCAAAACAGCTTGTCGCCAAAGGATATTGGCTGGGAGACCAGAGTGCAGATTTCTGCTGAGAAAGAGATGCTGGAAAAGGAGTTGAAAAGGCTGCAGTCAAGACATTCGATAGTAAGTGTCACACTACTTTTCTGTTAGATGAAAGAAATTATGTATCTTGCATTCATACTCTCAAAGTCAGTCTTCTTATCAGCTATAGTAAAGGAAATCAAATCTCTCCTCCTGTGATAGTCTGAGGTTGGTACCCATGGCAGTTGCATATTGGCAAGTACAAATGAATATTGATTTATATTAACACGAGTTTGGAATGGATTCTGACTATTGTATAGGTCCTCCTGATAAAAGCTCCTCCAAGCAGAGCCTTTACATTTGTTGCATTAGACTTATGCTGATTCTTTTTTCAGTTGGCTATGTTCATTGATAAATTGTTAACAATTGAAATCATTTAATTGTGGCCCTATCAGCTTAAGCTTAAAGTTGGGAAATCAGAGAAAAAGCTGATGAAGCTTGATTCTGAGTGGATTTCTTCCAGAGAATCTGCAGACCAAGAACTTCTAACAGAGGAAGAAAGGCAAAATTTTCAGAAGATTGGCTCAAAAATGACAGAGCTTTTGGTGCTTGGTGAGTCATACTCTGCATTTTGCTCACCTATAATTTATGTCAGCTGTTTGGTTGGGAAATCATTACAGCTCTTGTATGACGCATGATTTGTACTTATGTTCCTTGTGAAACTTTTCACACATGCTTACCTGTGCTGAGTCTTGCCATGTTACCTTCTCATTTGGCAACTGTATTTTGACCGGAAGTTTAACTGTGAAAAGCTTTTTTTGCATTTTTTTCAATCTTTTTCAAATGGAAAATAATGCACGTTGATCTTCTAAAAGGCCTCATTCACTCTATCCTATGGAAGCTTTGCTAGCCATATGCTTGTCCTTGAGCACTTAAATTTTCCACTTTTACATTTTTGGTCTGATATTTTCTTGTCATCTTTGTGTTTAAAGAATTTTGTGACTGTTGCCAGGGCGTCGTGGTATTTATGATAGTGTTATTGGAAGTATGCATCAACACTGGAAGCATCGAGAAATTGTGAAAGTAATTACCATGCAGGAGAATTTTTCTCAGATTATGAAGACTGCTAGGTTACTTGAGACTGAAAGCGGCGGAATACTGGTATCTGTGGAAAAGTTAAAGCGAGGGCATGCTATACTTATTTACCGAGGAAAGAACTACCAGCGTCCACTGAAGTTACTTCCTTCAAATCTCCTCACAAAGAGAAAAGCACTAAGTAGATCAATTGAGATACAAAGGAGAGGGGTAATATTCTTTTTTCCCCCCATTCCTCTCATTCAAGAAAACAAAATTTTGCAATAAAAAACGCAAAATCTGAAATTCTTGTTTGTGTTTTTTCAGTCATTGAAATTCTTTGCCCATCAGAAACAGTTAAAGATCAGTGAGTTGAAGGGTAAACTGGTAAGTGTCTGACCTTATTTTAAATGGATGATGGTTAATTGGTCTCTGCTCTTCGCTTATAGCACTATACTCTTCGCATACATCATATCAAGGATATGACCTCATAAAGTTTTGGTGATAACAGAATTGCTCCAAATGCTTTGATGGATTTGTGGTTGATCAAAAACATTGGTTTGGTAGGGAGTTCACATTTCATCATGTTGTTTAGTACTAACCATTTCATTGGCTATGCGATAATCATATAATTGGCTGGGTAAAAAACGGACTACCTTTCAACATATTTCCGACTTCTGGACGCATCAGCATGTCAATTCTAAAATGTTCATTGTATTTTGTAAATTTTCAGAAAGACGTAGAACATAGAGCGAGGCTTGTGTTGCCTACATCATCTAGGTAATTAATGTGGATGGAAAATTTATGATGGATTGAAGGAAGTAAATTCATCAATACATATGCTTCAGCATGGCAAATGATTTGGCCCTTGTTCATGCGGATCTATGGAAGCTTCAAACGAAGGTGAAATTCTTTTTAATTTTTTCCCTGATCAATGTATATCTCTTAGACCTCGAAAATTTGTAAAGCACCCATTCAAGTGTTTTATGTTTTTAATGGCCTGCTTATATAGAATAACGGTAGCATCATCATCCATGGTCATCTTTGAAGTTTTTTTGTATTCTTTTTTCAAAGCGTCATCTTTGAAGTGTTCCATGACGAGTTTGGGACTTTTACTCTTTGCCCATCAACGAAAAACTACAATCGAGAAGATATGACCTGACCACTGATGCCAAAATGTTCTGTGGAGAAGATGTGCTTACAAACGACCTAGAATAATAACACATTCATCTCTTCATATATTTTTCCCCCTAGTCATCCAGCTCTCTATCCCTTAGAAAATGTCTCAATTTCCCGGGGTGTATGGGTATGAATATCTTGTTAATACGCTAATGCATCCACTTGAAAAGATTTAGGCAAGTGAAATGCAGCTATTTACTGTTAATTTTTAATATTATTGACTTTTGCCCAAAATAATGTCGTTTATATTGGTAACTAGACAATGTTTTGAGCTTTGTGTGGGGACTGGGGAGTGTTTAAAAATTATTAATAATTTCGCTGATAACGTATAAATGTAAATTATACAAATCGATGTCAACATCAAATGTCTCTTTATATAGTTATTGAAATGAAAAAGTTATTATTAATTTAATTTTTGTGATTCTATAAAAAAATAATTTATTTAAAATAAAATGATTATCTGAATAAGAAATAGAAAAATCATTTTACAAGAGAATTTTTTAATAAAATATCAATTTCAATCCGCTCTGTGTCTCCTCTTATCTTAAAAATTGTGTTTGTCAGCTTCAGTTGTTTTTTTACATAAACATGAGCATGTTAATCTGGATATGTTTATGACCTCCAAATAAATTACTATGCTTATCTGGATTGTTTATGAGAGATAAAAACAATTAACGACAAATTAGAAAGTATGAGAATAAATAAGAGCAAAAAAATACCATACCACATATATGTGAACTAAATATTACTAATTGAGAGGTGAACAAATAGTAGTTACGTAAACAGAAACTCAAAATTTTTACTCTTATATATGTGAATATGAACAGTGCCCACCGACAGATACCTGCAAGCCTCTGCCTCAGAATCATTCTTGTACCAGACAAGTGTCCCTGCAACGCCAACCCAGAAAAAGTCAAGAAACATTCACAACCATGTAGGCCAGACAAAGGAAGAAGAGGACGACGACGACGCTAATTTCATTGGTGAAAACACAAGCCGGCTCGCTAACATCTTTCAGAGCCCTTCCATCCTGCTCATGCACACCTTGGCCCATACGTGCCACACCATTATTCTTCGCTTCATGATGCAGCCACTGGCATTAGAAGAGCTCTTTGACAATTCATATTTGCTTCCTAACAAATTCCATCCCAGTTATCAATCTTTTGTACCCACTTGATTGGTTTCTCCAGATTGGACTGTTCTGGGCTTATTCTCTCTTTTTTCTAGTTGGAGCTGAAAACTGTTGGAGATGACAAGCATGGCGATCACACACGCCGATCTGGAGAATGGGCGTCGGTGCGGGTTGACTGGGGGCAAGGCTGGGTCGATGGTGATCGTCCTTTGCGTCTTTGCTGGGTTATTGGGTTTCATCTTTTGTCTACTCTCCGAATTCACCAGATCAGAGGTACCGTTCTTGAATTCGGTCTTCTTCTTCTTCTTCCCATTTAATGGCCTATTCTAATAATTAATATGTGAGTTAATCAAAGGTGGCAGCTATTATTATTAATTATAGCTGTTCATCATTTTCTTTGTCTTCTTAATTAGATTAAACCTTTTTCCTATAGGAACTTATTATGATAATGATTCACTTATGTTCATATGCTCAAAACATGTTGAAGTAATTCTATATGCTTCCTTCTTTTTAACATCTTGGGCTTTTAGGATTAGTGATTAAATATCTAATACACATTAGAGCGGAATAGCTTGGCCTTGGTTGATGCGAAACCTCAAAACTTGCTTGAACAAAGTGCGGGTTAATGTAAGGAACACATAAACTGCAAATCACGTCATATTTTGATCTGTTGATAGAAGTTTTGGGTCTCGGTTTTTGGTTGATGCAGGCAATATGGATGCTGGTTCCAAGCGAGGGGCACAAGGAGTTCAAGTGCACTTACAATCGGAACGGTCGGTTTGCACTTCTCTGTGGGATAGGAGCCGCCGTGATCCTCGCCTCTGCCATGCTTCTCCTTCGTGCTTATATGTGGCTGGCCTTCAAGAATGAATTTTCCCTATCATTGTTGTTGGGTGATCACTCCATTGCAGCTTCCAGACAAGCTACTGCGCTCTTCCTAACCACCTGGTGAGAACTTTTACCAATTCCCTCCAAACCCATTTCTATTCAGTTCTCTCAACATGAAACCAAAACCAGATAAGATCACTTTATGTTACGTAAACTTTGTAACATCATTAGATAGTTACCCAAGCTTAAACAGCCAAACTACGATCGCATTGCTAGGCAGCTCCTACTGTTGGAATCGCAAACTTTCAAGTCAAAGACCCCCAATTTCTTGCGATTGCAGGGTTTGCTTTGGAGTAGCAGAATTGTTGCTAATGATGGGGATTGTGGTAGAGTCCCTGCACTTAGTAGGATGGCAGCAGCCTCGACACCGCTGCCTTGTAATGCGGCCATGGCTGTTCCTCTCCGCCGGTATTTTTGAGCTGTCTTGTGTTTTATCCGCCACCATCAACCATGTTCTGATCATGGAAGCAATTCAGGCAAGGGGCGGGGAGGCTGCCAATGTGAGAGAAGCGATCTAAGCTCATACCTTCTCTGCTTCCCATACGTCCAACAGTCACCATTCTCCCATTTCAAGCTTAGTCGGGGCTGATGAAGATGGAATTCGAGGAAGAAGTGGCACAAAGATCACAACTTCATCACAATGACATTGATTTATCTGATTTTCTGATCAACTTAATGTCCCAGATGCTGTTGCAAAAATACAATAAGGCCACATCCTGGTGTTGTCTCATTAAGTTGAGCTTCTCAGAAAAAAATAAATAAATAGAGAGCCGTAGGCGGCCCCTGTACATATAAGATTATACAGTAAGTGCAAATAAACAAGTATGGGATGAAAATTGGTTCCTTCACATTGTGCAATACAAGGATGCTCTTCTTTCTCTAGTTACTTTGGCGAAGGTTTAAATTCTCATAATGCAAGGAGTACACAATGTGATAGATTGATAATCAGTAAAGCAATCAAATGAACGCAATATACATATATGAATAAAAAGAAACAATGATTTCAATTTGCTTGTCAAAACTCTCATCTCTCACTGTATTGTAAAGTTACAAACAAAAGCTCACACACTTTCTTTCAGGACTATGAATTGTCTGGACCCGAAAAAGGAGGGCACAATTAGAGTGGTGGTAAAAGAATTTCTCTCGAGCTGTTAATTAATTGAAGATATGAATAGCTAAAAGAATCACTCACACCACTTTAACTCCACTGGGTCGTTTACCTTCCATGGCATCCTTCTTATTACGGCAATAGGCACATAAAAATGGACCTTGCCAAGGCTTAGAGCTCGTTGAGAAGATGGCTCCTGCATGCACAGATATCCCTTCACTAGGAGCAAGGTCTACCTGACAAATGGCGCAGGTAAAAAGACCAGATGTGGATGGCCCAGTCGTTGACTCATTGCCAAGCCTGAACAAAAAAATCATTCAAACAATCTTTGAGTAGAATAGGTGGAATATTAGTTTGGTACCTCTCATAATGACACAAAACGATGTACATATATAGAGAAGATGTTTAAAAGACTACTTAACTTCTCTAACCATCAGAATATGTCCCAACATTTACTAGCCATTAATAGTTATGATCTCAACATAAAATCCAGGTTATCGTCAAACTCTCAAACCAACCATCAAACTAATGTCATATTTCTGAAAGACAGGCTGAAACAAAAATATCAGGAGCCAAATTGACAAGTACATATCTGTAAATCAAGGCTAACCTTTCTGCAAGCATTGCTGACCCCTCTTCGAAGAGTTCTTCAACAATACCAACAGCTGATAGCTTCTTCGCAAGTTTACGAGCAGAATTTTGGGAACTTTTCCGGAAAATTAAAGATCTCCATTTGTTGAACTTTTTTGGCGGTTCAACAGGCAAGGCAGCAGAATAATCAGGTGGAATTATGTCAACGACAATACAGGTCGTGTCATCTTTTAGCCCTCTGGACCTCAATGCCTCCTACAAAAAGTAAAATAGTTGGCAAACACTTGAGTGCATTTCCTTTCTTAATCAATATCCTAACTGATCTTTGATATTTATAGTTAGCAAGCAATCTGTTGTAGGCTTTCTGTACATTCCATCCAAGGTCACAATTGAACTTGCATTACAATATCAAAAAGTCTCATGACATCTATTTAATTGATAAAATGACCAATAAGATAAGATTCTAGCTTCCAAGCTAGCTTCTAGTTAGTCATTTGTAGCAGTTGAGGGCCAGGAGAAGTTACTGTAGTCTGCATGCCTTAACGGTGCACGAGAAATCAAAATGAATATTGTTTTGTATGATTACCTTCACTACTTGTCTTGCTGCAAGTTCTGCAGGCAATCCACGGCATGATTTTGCAGCCATTTCAGAAGAAAGAGCATCCCAGATCCCATCAGATGCAATAATTAGCCTTCCCCCGCAATTTGATAACTGGTTTTGCCAGATGAATAATGTTAGGATTCCTGAAAGATACATAGTACAATATGCAGGCCAAAATAATGTCAATTCTAAAATGCAGAGATACATGAAATGAACAAGCAAATTACAAGTGAAAAAAAAACTTCAATACATGCTAAAAAAGTATAACGCCTAAAAAAACTAGGACTACCTTCACTTGTTTTACATATGGTACAGGCACTATAAACTCCCCAACATCCATGTCTCCGATTGACCTTGACAGGCACAATCCTCCAGGCCAACAACGTAGAGGGCCAACCTAAGAAATGTTAATAAAACATGCAGTAAGTTTCACAGTACTCAATGCATCTCAGAAAACCAATAAAAGTGAACCATAAGATAGCCGTTACCTCAACACCACCAACTATGCTAAGCCTTCCGACCTCGCCTCCACTTGCAGTAACACGTTCTCTCCTGCATCCATAGAACAAGGCAGTTCAAGCTATGCAATTAACCACGACTTCATGGCACAAAGTTGTTCAATTAGAACCATATAGTCATACTCTTCCACATTTTCTTCTAATCTATGATCAACAGTCAAGTCGGTGACACCACGGCCATAAGCATCCAAGATGCACCGTGAATCTCCTACAGACGCAACAGTCACTGTCCATCCATCGACTATAACAAATGTAGCAGTTGTTCCCGAAGTTTCCCCTGTTCGACCACAGAAAAACAGTAAAATTTCAGCAAAATAACACCCTGAGAATCACAGTTGCTGATAAATGTCAGCTAAATAACACCATTACAATCACAATTTACGTAAAATAACACCATGAAAAACGAAGTTGCTGTTAAATCCCAGTAAAGTAACACATTGAAAATCATAATTGCTGCAAAATATCAGCCAAATAAAACAATGAGAACCTCAATTGCTGTAAAATCTCAGCTAAAGAGCACCATGAGAATCATGTTAACTGTAAATCTAAGCTAAATAACACCACGAAAATTGCATTTGCAGTAGAATCTCAGCTAAATAACACTTTGACAAGCATAATTGCAGTGAAATCTCAGCTAAATAAAACTTTGAGAAGCACAATTGCAGTGAAATATCAACTAAACAACACCGTGAGAATCACGGTAAGCAGCAAAATGTCAGCCAAACAACACCATTAAAAGAACCACATTTTCCGGTCAAATCTCAGCTACACGGCACCATTGAAAGAATCGCTAAAAATATATCGATTAAAAAACGAGGTCGCCTCGAAGTCCATGCCTCGACTCTGGAACTCCTTGTCGGTTTTCACGAATCCGGCGACCAGAGCCCGTGGCAGCGCCCGCAGCCACTCCTCCCTGCCCAGACCACAAGGTATCGCACCCAGCACATGACTCAGAAGGTTCTCCTTGGCGAAAATCGCCGCCGCATTCCCATTGTGCCCATCAAAAATCTACGCAAACAACAACAACAACCGATCAAAACCTCCATCCAACCAAACCACCCCCAGCGAAAAAGATGCAATTTTTCGAAGCAGGAGAACCCCACAGCGAACACCGAGAACGCCGAGGAGGGGTTGCCGAGGACTCGCAGGCCGTCCGTCCTGACGAGGAAGAAATCCTCGCCCTTGCGAGACTGGGCGGCGTGCCCGTGCCGCACTGACGGCTGCCCCATCTTCTCTCCCTTCATCTCCCTCCCGATCAGCGCCGCCAGCGGCACCAGCTGGCTGCGGTGGCGCTGGCCCTCCCTCGCCGCCATCGCCGCCTGCCTCGCCGGCGCCGGCGACCAGAGACCGATCGGTGGCCGAGAAGACGCCGAGACGGGGAGCAGAGTGTGAACTGGGAACCCTAACCATAATGGCGGTGGTGGTGGTGGGGAAGGAGGAGCCGGCAGAAGACGACAAAATGGGGGAGTACAGCTGTTTTCCGGTGACATCCTGGCGGCGGTCCCCGTCCGGCGATTGGAGTTCTGCAACCACCTAGTGTGGGTCCCATGCCCTCTCGTCCTTATTATTATTTATTATTATTATTATTATTATTATTATTATTATTATTATTATTATTTTTATTTTTATTTTTATTACGGTCCTTCTTTTACAGTTGTGCGTACGATTATGCATTCGTAGGAGTTGGAGCAAAAGACATCCCTCACTCACTTGTTTGCTTGTAAGGGAGAAATAAGACGTTAAATACATAATTAGATTCAATTTGGATTGGCGAGAAAGTATATATATTTTAATTCAAAACAAATAAATAAAAAAATATGTTTTAAGTGATTTAATTCGAGTTTAATATAAGTAGTTCTCAGCTCATCTTCCGTGACAAATACCTTCTCGCAGGAATAAATAATTCTAAAATCCCTTAATTTGAGCACTCTTGAACAAAAGTGGGTAAGTCCTAGGCCTGGAGGAATGTACGAAGAAACAAGTTTGAATCCACAGTGGTGTAAGTGTGTTAATATCCCTTTTCTCCTACTGTTTGCTGGGCAGGAAAGGAGCGGGATTATTGGATCCCAGAGTATGCTAACAATGAAGTCTAGGGAACAGGGGCGATCAGTAGCGGTTACGAGGGCGTAGAGGGAAGGGAAGGAAGAGAGAGGAGACTTGAGTGGAGTTACTTATCTACTTCAATCAAAAATTAAAAAAGGCAGCCCTCCCATGCATGCATGACAAAGAAGTGACGTTACTCATGAGCAGTAAGAAAAGAGGATGAGATTCCTTATCTCCTTCTTTCTATGCCCATCCTCTCCAATTCCAACACTCCCATGGACGCCCTCCTCCTCAACTCCCCACTCCCCACCCGACTCCCCGCTACCCCGACCACCAACCTCAAACGCTTATATTGCACCTCCCGCCCACCTTCCCTCCTCCCCTCACCCCGACCCGCCACCCGCCTCCTCGCCTCCGCCTTCCAAGACCAGCCCGCCGCCACCCTCCCCCACGACGACTCCTACGGCCTCGTCAAGCGCATCATCGGCAGCCGCTCGCGCCGCCGCCGCCGACGACGGCGAGGTGGCCAAGATGGAGTACCTCATCGAGTGGCACGACGGCCACGACCCCTCCTGGGTGCCGGCCGCCAACGTTGCCGCCGACGTCATCGCCGAGTACGAGACCCCCTGGTGGACGGCCGCCAAGAAGGCCGACGCTGCGGCGCTGTCCGCGCTGCTCCAGTCCGACCCGGCCCGCGACGTGGACGCGGTCGACGCCGACGGCCGGACCGCGCTCCACTTCGCGGCGGGGCTGGGGGCGGAGGAGGCTTTGAGGTCTCTGGCGGTGGCCGGGGCCGACCTCGGCACCCGAGACCGTCAGGGCCTCGCCGCGTTGCACATGGCGGCGGGTTACGGCCGCGCCGCAGCCGTAAAAGCCCTACTCGAGCTCGGAGTGGACCCGGACGCGGTCGACAGTCGGGGCCGGACGGCGATGGGCCTGGCGAGGGAGGTGCTGGCGGCGACGCCGAAGGGGAGCCCGGCGGCGTTCGGGCGGCGGCTGGGGTTGGAGGCGGTGGCGAGGGAGTTGGAGGCGGCGGCGTACGAGTTCGCGGAGGTGGCCGAGGTGGTGGAGAAGCGGGGAAGGGGAGAGGACGGAGTACCTTGTGCGGTGGAGGGACGGCGGCGACAACGAGTGGGTGGGGGCGCGGTGGGTGGCGGCGGATGTGGCGGAGGACTACGAGGCCGGGTTGGAGTACGGGGTGGCGGTGGCGGTTGCCGGCGTGCGGCCGGCGGCGGAGGCTGGAAAAAGGAGTACCTGGTTAAATGGGCCGACTTGGACGAGCCCACCTGGGAGCCCGAGGAGAATGTGGATCCGGCGTTGATTGATGAGTATATGGGCCGTGAGTCCAGGCCCAGTGATGGTGGGGAAGTGGGGGCCCATGACTAATGTTTGTTTGAGGAGGATGTTGCTAGTTGTTACTCTCTTTTTTCCTTTTTTTTTTTTTTGGAAATTTTGTGGTCGAGGTGTAGAGTATGTCTGGTTGGTTCTTGTTGATTTCAGATTCAAGCCGCACTCTAACTTTGAGGACTAATTGTTGAGGAATAAATGAAGTC